>JABSTQ010007616.1:47500-212034 GCA_013358835.2 Ixodes persulcatus
TTTTTAAGCAGACAGATGGGATCGCATCTCAGAACCCCCTACTCTTTTTTTTCTTCTTTTTCTTTGAGCCTTTTCATTCATGTCAGTAGGAGAATGTGTGGTTTTCTTCTTTTTCTTTTTTAAGCAGACAGATGGGATCGCATCTCAGAACCCCCTACTCTTTTTTTTTCTTCTTTTTCTTTGAGCCTTTTCATTCATGTCAGTAGGAGAATGTGTGGTTTTCTTCTTTTTTCTTTTTTTAAGCAGACAGATGGGATCGCATCTCAGAACCCCCTACTCTTTTTTTTCTTCTTTTTCTTTGAGCCTTTTCATTTATGGCAGTAAGAGAATGTGTGGTTTTCTTCTTTTTCTTTTTTTAAGCAGACAGATGGGATGACATCTCAGAGCCCCCTACTCTTTTTTTTTCTTCTTTTTCTTTGAGCCTTTTCATTCATGTCAGTAGGAGAATGTGTGGTTTTCTTTTTTTTCTTTTTTAAGCAGACAGATGGGATGGCATCTCAGAACCCCCTACTCTTTTTTTTCTTCTTTTTCTTTGAGCCTTTTCATTCATGTCAGTAGGAGAATGTGTGGTTTTCTTCTTTTTCTTCTTTTTCTTTTTTCATAATTTCTTTCATCTTTTTTTTTCAATTCTTTTTCTGCCCTACACGAGCACGTGAGCATGTGCGCACGTGCTCGTGAGCACGTGATCTCACGAGCAGAAGCACGAGCACCCGACGCCGGCCTACGGCGGACGGCGGACGGACATGGCTAGCCCCTAAGGAGCTTCGCCCCTAAAAACATGTTTTTTTTTTTCTATGTTTAATAGACCGATGTCACCAAGCTAACTGCGCAGGCGCGCGCATTCCGGAAGTGGTGCCGCCGCCATGCTACTTGTAGTCATCGCTTTCCGGCTTCCCGGCTACAAAGGGCTGCGCATACATCGTAGATTAATAATAATAATACTTTATTAGCATATATTTGAGGAGATCCAGGCCTGCAAGGGCCGCAGAAGGCAGGGTGCCCATACCAAAAGGCCTGCGGGCCCAGCCTGGGTCCTATTGTTCATAGTTGTTCACGGGTCAGTTCGTGTGTCAATACTGGCGCTGCACTACGTGGCCCGTAGGGCAGCCCTCATTATAGTCTTGAGGTCGTCGGCGTCAGGTGGGAAAGTTCTGGTGTGGTCAGATGGAAGCCGACGCCATAGAGCTGCTGCACGGGGCAGCCAAGATGAACCGTGCATGGCGTTGCGTGCGCGTAAGGAGCGGCTGAAGACGGCCTGTTCGTTTGTTCAGGCGCGGACTGTAGGGCAATTCCTGGTGGCCAGGGGACATGACGCGGCACATTAGTCGCACTGTTGAGGCCCGTACTCTTGAGTCAAGGGGTTGCCAAGAGGCAAGCCGGAGCAGTTCGGTGGAGGAAATTCCAACGTTGGGTAGTTGCTCATTCTTAGGTGTTGTGCGGCGGTAAAAGGTGTACGCTGCACGGCGTTGAACGCTGGCGAGACTTGTTTGAAGTGCTTGTGACTGGGGTAACCACACGGCACTACAATATTCAAGGGCAGGAAGAACGAGCGCTGTGTACAAACATCGGAATGAACTCGCCGGCATTCCGGTGGTCACGCGCGTCACGAAACCTAGCAGGCGGCGAGACCTGGATAAAGTACGATTTGTGTGCGTGGAAAAGTTCAGCCGAGAGTCAAGCTCGACTCCAAGCACCACAGCCGTACTGGCTCGGCTTATCAGGTGATGCCCAAGTTTTAGAGGAGGTGGTTGGAGAGAAAATGGTGGGCGACTTGAATTAGTGAAAGTCACTGTCGAGCACTTATTTGCATTGATGGGGAGATGGTGCAGCTGCGTCCAGTCCAGACAACGGTCTAGGTCAGCCTGTAGACTGACGTAATCAGCAGGAGAGCGAATAGGTTGGAGCAGAGAGATGTCGTCGGCGTATAGGATAGGAGTTGAGGCCAAGTTATCTGTAATGCTGTCGATGAAAATGGTGAATAGGGTAGGGCCAAGGACGCTGCCCTGTGGGACGCCAGAAAGGACAGGAGTAGCTGTTGAGGAAGCACCTCGGTAGATAACTCGCTGGGTACGGCCAGTGAGAAAGGAACCGAGCCAGCGAAGCAGGGGCCCACGCAGCCCTTTTAGCTCAGCACTCGCCAACAACCCAGGATGGGGGAAGCCGGTCAAAGGCACGAGAGAGATCTAGCTGGACCAACTCAACGGGTGTGCGGTCATCAAGGTGTGCACTGACGATGTGGACCAGAGTGCCAAGGGCAGTTTCACAGCTGCGGCCGCGGCGGAACCCATGCTGTGAAGGTGACAGAAGGCTATTGCTGTCAAGGTGTAGGCGAATCTTAGAGTTGAGAATTCGCTCAAACGTGCGGCACAAGACTGAGGTGGATGCAATGGGGCGGTATGAAGACAAATTATCAGCACGAGCACCATGTTTGGAACGTCCCTGTATCAGCTTGGATTCTCCTGCATGTCTGTACTTCATAAAATTGTGTTGGTTGTGATGTCTTAATTTGTCTGCAAGCGCAGAAAAGCAGTTGCAGTCGTCTTATCGCTTTAGAATCGCTTTGTCGTCTGCTTCAGCGTCGTCCGCTTCTTCGTCTTCGTGAACGCGTGAGCACACTGCCGTTCACGCAGTGATCCCACTGCGCGCCGCAGGAAAAAAACAACGACGCCACTACTCGAGCTTTCCGGCTGCTCGGATGTCTCAATTAGCTTGGAAACTGAACATATAGTTGAATGGTAAAGAACAAGAAAATTCGAGGGACCATCGGCTTTGTGTAGCACCGTGGAACAACGTCAAAGGTGTTGGTGAAAAACTGAGCTTGGCAGTGTTCAGTCTTGTGCATAACGTTTAATCAACAATGAAGAAAGAGGAGCTAAATAGACTTTCTCGGTGAGCGATAGTTTTCTAAAAGTTGTTTCATTCTGGTTGACAGCCTGTGCGACAGGGTACAGATGAACTGCGGGGAGAAGCCTGCACACAGAAAAGAAATTATACAGAAAGGCCATGCCTGATGCGCCGTAACAATTGTCATCTCTCAAAAAGAAGCAACCATGCAAGATGCCTGAAAACTTGGTGTGGGGGTGATTTTTCGTGTACAGTTTCTATTCAATTTCGTTTTGTTTGCGCAAGCTCCGAACGCTAAGACTCGCCCGACGTTGGAACCTTTTATCTGGATCGGTAGAGCCAGCCTAATAGACCACCACAAAATAGTTTAGGCTTGTTTGTTACATTTATGCCGGTAAGTGTTGCACTTCTAAATTGCATTATGTGGTGTTTTTTTACGTTTTGTATAAAAAGAATGGAAACCGCGTCCGAAAAAAGTTGTTTTATTTCAAGCGATGCATATAAAAAATCGTTGCTTTTTATTTTTTAGCGATTGTCCAGATCTTTTGAAGCACAGTTGTGCTTAAAACATGTCGACACATTAGCATTTATAACCACCAAAATTCATTGAGCAAAAAGTGTATTCAAAACGGCCTCACCAAACTTAGTGGAGATAGACCAACAGATAGACTGCTACGAAGCGAATGCTCAGAGAGATTCGAACGTACGGAACACTTTTGCACGCTGTGTGTCTCGTGCCCTGTAATCTTACACTTTTTAGCTGACGTGCAATAGGTGGATCTAAATTATGAAGCAAATCGCGAAACAAATGAAAATACGCTATTTTTCCTGCCATTCTTTCCGGCTCTGTTTACCTTTCTTTGCCGTGCTGCTTTCTTTCGGGAAGACATGAAATCCGAGGCCTTTCTGCCTGGTGCTGTTATTGTAGCACCATGTCATACAACGGGTGAAGCCACCCATTGAAAACCATGGGTAAACACCCGGCTAAACGTCTCGTGCTAACCCGAAAATTTCCAAACGCCGGGCGGTCGTACAATGCGCATTGACGCGGCCGGAAAACTGGGTAGAGTTACAGGTACCAGCATGCTCCGCGGCAGCGGTGGCGTCGCGCAATTACTGGTGAGATTGGTCTATTATAGGAAGTGCAAGCAATCGACTAACCCGTGAAGAGCAAGCAAACTATGCCCCAAATTTTGCCTGGGACCATTTTGCCCAGGACCACTTTGTTCGGCTTTGCGCTTGGGACCATTTTGTTCGGGTCCATAATTTGTCGGGATACCGAATGAAAAGGCATCGCGAAAGCTTGCGGTAGTACTTGTGCATTACTTCAAAAGTACATTGCATTTATAGTATTTTACTTCGAGTACGTTGCGCCCGGTGTACTTGCAACTTTACGTAAAGCCTACATGACCTCTCATTTACTTTGCACTTTACTTCAAGTACCTTTTAGATATACTTTACCCAACACTGCGCACATCCGTGTACGATATGCATGTGTGTGTGTGTGTGCGAGCGGATACATTAGAATTTTCTCTAAAACGTTTATTCGCGGATATACTTCTTTCTTTCCAGTAGATTGACATAACATACTTTCCGACACGTGGTCCTCCATCGTACATATCACTCTGATTAACCGGTATAAACAATCTCGACTCCAGAAGTCTTTAGCGCTCGTGTGTCGATCGAGAGATCCAACAAACTTCTCCCCTTTCAGTCGGCTCTAAAAACGGCGGTTCAACGGGGTCCAACAAATCCAGACGAAGAAACAGCGGACGAGACAAACAACAAAAGAAGCTGGAACAGAGCGCGGACCGAGGGAGAAATGTATGGTAAAACCGGAGCGCGCTGTACACACCGACACTTGTTTCCCTCCCGTCCGTTTCTCCGCTGACCCTCCTCGCCCTCTCACGCCGCGTTGGGCGCCAAAAGCGGCCGTGATGGACGAGGCCCCACGCAAGTGGTGGCGGGGCCAATACCAGCTGGAAGAACAAGGCCCGCGTATGACGTCATTGTTAGTGGATCCCGCCCCAAGACGCGCGGGAGGTCGACGGGAGTCCCCAAGTCTGCCTTGGCGACGCCGCGTGGATACACCATTATTGACGTTTGGGAAGGAGGGGGAGGGTGAAGGAAGAACAGGCCCTGTCTTCTATCTGGTATTGGTCGGCTACTCTGGACAAGTGGGGCAAATGACGCCGCCGCCTCGTCTCTCTCTCTTTCTCTCCTCTATCGTTTTCACGCCCCCTTCATTACCTTCTCCTTCCGATAAGCTGTTCCCCTCTCCATCTTCCTCTAATCCGTTCACACAACGCCGGAGAGACACACCAACACCGCCTAGAGGAATGGCCGCAGTGCTTGGAGGCATGACGTCACCAACGACACGAGGAAGGGGGAATCCTGGGTCCATTTGCTCGAAGCCGGTTAACTTTAATCGCGGTAAAAGGTTAACTGCATTTCCCTACGATTCGAAATTTTAGGTCACGTGACCGGCAAAGTAAGGACGCCGGGGAAACATGGCGGTTCCCCTGCAAGTGAGCGTCGCTCGCTTTGGAACTAATATACTAGCTGCAATATCGGGCGCGTTAGTCAGTGATCAATGGTGCAGGAGGCTTTCGCTTTGGCTTACCTCGCTTAAATTGCAAAACATAATCAATGACCTCGCCGCATTTGTTTAAATAGTTTTTCGATTCTGGCCATTCCTAAGCCTAAATGAACGCGGAAATTGTCGGCATGGCAACGACACTTTAGTGGATTGCCTTGACTCAATCGGCCGGGTATTGATAGCACGCGGAAGCAGACTGCGTCCCAATAGAGCTTTTGCTAAATTTCCGAAGCACCAAGGTGCATGCTATACGAGTATAGTCACACGCGCTGACCGTGCTGGCGTCTGCAGTAGTAACCACAAGAAGAGGAAGCAAAGCAGTGGCCTGATAAAACAGGGGAGCAGAAAAGGGAAGGTAGTCTTGTCTCGGCTGTTGGATCGTTGCTGACGTTGAAAAAAACAAGAAGCTGAACCCATCGGCGGGAATGCAGCTTTTGATATGTTGCCTCGTTGGCACATGCTCAAAAAAAAAAAAAAAAAGCGAGAGGTTTTTTTGTTTTTTTATGACTTTAGCTGTCACCACTTTTAGACTTGGCGCCTGCCCGATGCTTGAAACTGGACACATAAAACATCAGCGAGTGAGGTTGAACTACGCTAGGTCTACGATGACTAGGTAGGAAGCCAGGACCATGAATAGATATTATAGGAGGTATCGGAAGCGCAGTGCCTCTCCTACTGGTCGCGAATTTTTTGACGTCTTCCGCGTGATTGGGGTTCCTGAACCATAGCCGGTCACTTCGTAGTAGCTACTTGTATCAATAAAAAAATGATAATTTCGCAACTTTGTTTTTTTGCAAAAGAAAACAAGTAACATGCTTTAGTGGCTTCTGAATTAAGTAACGAGAAAAGTTTTTAAATCACGAAATGCTTTTTAACGCTACCCCCCATCCCAAATTTTTGTCCGTACGTCTGTCCGTCCGTGCATTTCCTGCTAAATTTAGAGGGGAAATTGATGTCACGTGACCCATAAAACGAATTCAGTTTTCCCGCTAAATTTAGCGGGAAATATGATGTCACGTGACCTGACGTCACTGGACCTATAGACAAATTCAGTTTCCCCGCTAAATTTTGCGGAAAGAATGACGCCACATGACCTATACACCAAATCAGTTTCCCCGCTAAATTTAGTGGAATATATACTTTACGTGACACGACGTGACGTGACCTATGCTATTCAAGTTATATAGTCTTCTAAACAAAAAAAGTTATTACTTCTTAATCACTGCATTTCACGCATCATAGGACTTTGAAGGTAACGATCGCTGCCAAGTTAAAAGAAAAAAAGCTTTTTTTTTAGGGGGGGGGGGGAGAGGGGGGGGGGGCAGGGAGTACTACAGCACTATACAGGAGTGCCAAAATATCAGCTAGGACAGCCAGTACAAGCTAAACAGTAAATAGCTGCCTTTACCAAATAACACACCATCAACTAAATTCGAACCGATTTAACGATAGTTTCACGCTTGCTTGAAAACAAACAAGACAAAGCTTTGTTCGGTTGACTTCTGTGGCCCCCTGCAGGCTTTGCAGCGCAACACTGCATCACTACTAGCCGCCGCCCGATGCAAAGGGCTAAGATGCTCATCTCACTTACGGAGAGATCGCCAGATGTGGCGATTCCTCCAAGGAGACCTGGCTTCTCCTCCTGAAGGGTCGACACCTGATCGTGAAACCATTTTTAAGTATACAGGATGTTTTTTTTTTTTAACTGCACCAAATTTTTAAATAAAGGGGGTAAAAGTTTTATGAATGCGGTTTTCACTGCGTGTTTATATGGCTTGACGGACATTAGATCGGAATATAACCATCACTATTATCAAACTAATTAACCAAAATCGGTTAATTAACTTTTTAATTACTGTAATTAGGATATATGTTTATATTACAAACTTTGAGGCAGTCATATGCCAAGACTGTTCCATTTTGTAGAATTCGCGTAATGTGCCTGTGTTCCAAGATATCTGCCCCCGAATTTTTTACTTAATCCGGCTTTTTATCCACTCAATTCGGCAAACCCACGAAAGTGGCCACTATAGCCGAACTTTGCTACATTAGCCGGATAAAAGTGCGAAATTCGTGGACGAATATCGCGGCACACAAGCTGCTTACGCGAATTCTACAAAATGGAACAGTCTTGGCATATGACTGCCTCAAAGTTCGTAATATAAACATATATCCTAATTACAGTAATTAAAAAGTTATTTAACGGATTTTAGTTAATTAGTCTGATAATAGTGATGGTTATATTCCCATCTAATGTCCGCCGAGCCATATAAACACGCAGTGAAAACCGCATTCATAAAACTTTTCCCCCCTTTATTTAAAAATTTGGTGCAGTTAAAACAAAACACCCTGTATAAACCGCATGTAAGCGATTTGGCGAGCGACCAGACAAGCGATGGCGACCCGTTTCACCGTCGCTCGGTCAGTCGTGCGACGAGGCAAACCGTATGAAAGCGACGGGAGCGAGCGACCAAGGCGATGAGTGACGTTTTCTAGAAATCCAAAAACCGAGTGCTGACTCTCGTCGCTTGTCGCCGTCGCTCATCTCGTCGCTCGCTAAATCAGTTACATGCGGTTCAGCCTTTAATTCTGAAAGGATTTCAGCGCATGCCAAGTGTACTGGATGGTGGTCGTGCAAGCGGCCCGAAGCTAGCAGCATCTCTCTGTCACACTTGCCGAGCGGTTGCGACCACTCTGCGAACCGGCATCCGCCAGATTTACCGGATGGTGGTTTCGAACCAGGAGCGAAGGGGCGTTCACGGAACTAGGTGGATGTCAGCTGTTATCGCAGAGGGAACCGGTGTATCCGACACTTGTTCTGGGGGTCATTGCCGACCAGAACGCGGTACGAGTAGCGCGTTAGTTACTTATTGGGTAACGAGGTAACGACCTAGTTACATATCGAGAGAAGGAGCGAGTAAAGTGTTTTCGTTACTTTTTGATGTTACGGTATTTACCTGTTTCAGGAGGGGGACGTGTACCACACAAGCACGCATCCTATAGTCCTCACGCTAGCTTGCGCCTGCAATTCGCAGGACGAAAAACGGTAGATATATCATAAACAAATGTGCACAATGTATGTAAGTATAGCTGCAGTATCCCTGAATTAACTCGTTAAAAAGCACGGAATTAATAACGACGATAAATATTGGAAGTGGCTACCGCTTGCTAATAGTGACATATTGAGAGTAACGAGACAAAAACGCGTTACTTTCAAGCTGAGGTAACGCGTTTCTTTTGAACAGCAGTAACGAGTAGCGTACTTAGTTGCTTATTTGAGTGACAAGCGAGTAATGGTATTTAGTTACCCAGGAACGTGTAGGACGATATGAAAAGGCCCAGGCCAGCGCGTGGCTCTTACTGCTTATACATCATACCCATTGCCCATCATACAAAAGACAGTCCGCAAACAGATTCGAATGCAAGTCACCACGAGATGCATGCTTCAAATGCCGCGTGGCAGCGAGTTCAAAAAGAAAACTTGCCACGCGGCGTTCAAACCACGGATATTCTGATGACTGATGCCTGGCAGACTATCTTTTGTATGATGTATAAGCAGTGTGGCCTCCGGCTTAAGAAAGCTGAGATCTATCATCGAGGCTTGTGTAAGCGAGCGGCATCTCAGCGCCTGTTCTATGTTTGTCGTTACTCCCCACTTGGTCAAAAAACAATCGTTGAATCAGCACCGATAGTTGTACTGCTTGGCGAAACAAAGTAAAAACCGTTTATTCCGTCATTCATCTCTTGAACCCATTATCAAACGTCCGAAAACGGATCGTTCAATGTAAAGGGAAGAACATAAAAGACAAGGACGGACAAGACGTTTCGTCCTTGTCTTTTATGTTCTCCCCTTTATTTATATTACCCTTACCAGCACGCTCTCCATTCCAAGGTCGTTCAAGATGCCGACCCGGTGGTCTCGACCACGCTTAACTTTACTTGCCGCTGAGTTAATGCTGAAATCAGCATCAACTCAACGGCAGCTAGTCAAGCGGGTAGTGCCGACAAAAGTTGAAAAGCCGCGGAAGCCTCGATAAACGTTGAGCTTTCTTCCGATAGATGGCGCTCCTTGTAAGCAACGCCCTCGCTTAGGCTTTTTTGTCCACGACTGTCATGTCTGCCGCCAGACGCGGAAGAAAAAGCGGCGTCTGCCAAATGTTCCGGATGGCAGACAGAACCGGTGCCGCCGGCTTCCTGCATGTGTAGTGACCAAGCCGGCCAACCAGATGGGAGACCCGGCGTCCGAGGCTCTGACCAAGTTCGGCCTGGTGCTGTTCAAGGAAGTGATCGCGAGCAGCGACTCCACCGTCGCGCTCTGCCCGGCCGCCGCGGCGTCGTCGCTGGCGACGGCCACGGCGTGCGCCAAGGGCGAGACCTCGGCCCAGCTGACGAGCGCCCTGGGATCGGCCAAGGGCGCGGACCTCCAGACGGCCGTCCTCAAGCTACAGCTAGCCTTCTCCAAGCCCGTGGCTGGCGCCGAAGTCAGCCTTGTGCACAGGTCCGCACGCCCTTTCCACAACCGACCGACAGGGGGCGCGGCGATGGGTCAGTTGTCGAGGTTGAACGATCAAAGTTTGGGAGTTTCACGTGCCAATTGCCAACGAGGGGCATCTGGCACGCGGAGGACTGAGGATTCATTTCGACCACTTGGGGTTCTTTTGACGTGCAACCGAAATCTCGGTTACGCGGCGCCTTCTCCGCAATAAGCCTCCGTCGAATTGCGCGCACCTCGGCCGGGATTCGAACCCGCCACCTGGGCATCCGTAGGCCGGCACTTGGCCTAGGATCCACCGAGGCGGCTTCAAGGCGAAGGAGAATGGTTTGCGAAGGGTGGAACAGAGTAAGGCATGGTTAAGGAAATGGTAATTATAACAGAGAGAATGATGGTCAGAAACTGCCCTTGAATTGACTAAAAAAGCGATTAATGTGATACTAATTAATGTCTGGTTACACACTATACAAGCTAGCCGCCGCCCGATCTATAGGAAACATCCACCGTGCATCTATCCCTTCATTCATGCGAATGCACCCGTCCTAGATTGTCACTTTATGTTTTATAAAGTACTCGTCGCTATCATTTTTTTTTTTTTGCCGTCCGTTTGTGGGAGTACATGGTACAGGGTAGCTTACAATGAAAAACCCCAAAAGACAGCTGGTAAGATTGCTTTAAAGATTTATGGAATCAATAAACATTCTTAAGATAGATCAGGAGGAAAGACGAAAGGCTACTTTCGCCTAAAGGAGTAATTAATATTTATAAGCAAAACATAAATGAAATTAAGAGCTCACTATGCGAGAGCAAGACGTCGACAAATCTGCCAGTGCCCCGCGACTGGACATTCATCTGATGTGGAGTTTAAAAATGCTCGTTCCGTCAGGATTTGTATATTAATCCTTCACATCTCTTATAGCACGCTCTATGGTCCCTGACTGCTCACTGGACCACCACGTCTCAGAGCAACAATCATTGATAAGTCTGCCCAACAAGAAGGGCCATTGATATCGCGCATCAGTGACCATCCGGTAATTGCGTGAACAATGGAGCATAATTAAAGTTAACTGTTTTCGGACAAATGAAAAAAAAGAACTCCGAAAAACACTCGCCGGTAAAATTTCTCTCAATACGGACTTATACCATAAATTCCAAAATGCAATGTCCCAAAGTAAAAAAAAAAAATAATAATAATAAACTACATTTTTTTAACGATTACATTTAATCAGAGCACAAAGTCAATGGTCCTAAGAAAATGCCACCCCTGTTTTTTTTTTGTTTTTTTTTCAATCCTGGATTATTGTCAGAAGGGGACTTTACTGTTGATCTCGTCAGGACAACAGGTCATCGCATTTCTGGGTCACGACGAAAGCGTCATTTTCCGGTTTGGAGAAAGGAGGTTGTTTTTGTAGCAGTCTGAAAGCCTATGAACCTCAAAAACTTTTATGAACCACAACAAATTTCAAAAGGGGAAGGGGATGGTGCAGTTGAACGTTGAAGCTTGTCCATTACCCCCTTTACCATTCCACCTCGCACAGCCGCGGAGTAGGGTGATAGAATAAGTTTGGATGAAAACGAGCTTCCCAGCGACTACCTCTAGGAGTTTAGTGATTTTAAGGTATCGATGTTTATCAAAACAATAATTGTCTTCAATGTTTGGCATAGGACATACTTATTAGTATTGCCAGTAGCAAGGGCGCCAACACCAAATTCAGCTGAACTATTATTTTTAAATACGAGCGCGTTTTTCTTTTTATCTAGCAGTAGTTTACACTTTAATAATATTTATTTTTATTTTTAAAACGTAAGAAACGCACTAAAATTAAACGCCGAATTTCAAATAATTCAGTATCCAACAAAAATAAACTTCTAATTTGGGGAAAAAAATAAAGCGAAACAAAACAAAAATGAACTGAAAAACACGCTCGGAATTAAACGAAAAATAAACTCCGAAAACACGGAACCCTAAGCACAATACGCATAATACAGCTGGCCGTTCTGATTGGCTAAATTTTTAGAGGGAGATCCATTGGAACTATTCCGGCTGCCACTAATACAGCTTAGGAAAGTCGAGCGCCGTGCGTCTTATGATCGCTCCATTGAGATTGTAAAATTAGCCGCCAGGACGCCGAATCCCGAAGAGCGACAACATATACGAGGGGTGATCAGTTAAGCCTCCTATACTCCGTTTCACCTTATGTTGTACCGCAGCGAAGGCTAGAAGCGCGAGCTCATAGCGTTGGCAGCTGCCCTTGGTGCACGAGAGCTTGTGCTGCCGAGATGTGCCCTTGAGCAAGGAGCTCGCGCTTGTAGCCTTTCCTGCGGTACAACATAAGGTGAAACAGAGTATAGGCTGTAACTTTTCTGTTCGGTGATGGAAGTGAAAGACATTCGAATGAAAGTTTGGAATCTTTCTCAGTTTCACTATTGTCCCCACTAGCGCCGACGCGCGTAAAGTAGTGCCCCGCGAGCGGTGCAATATACTCTACGCATGCCGTCGTAGATGATTGAAGGCGGCTGTTGACGGGGAAACCAACGGCGCATGCATCGGTAACCTCTTCGTTGGACGCAAACCGTGGAGCCTTCAGAAGCTCCTTTATCTTGGACAACAGTCAAAAGTCTGGTGGCGCGAGGTCCGAGCTGTGAGGTCATGATGAGGCAAAAACATCTTGGAACTGCAGCTCCTCCAGCGCGGCGTTGGTCCCGTGAACAGCCGCCCTCAATCAGTATACGACGACATCCGGAGTGTAGTGCAACGGTAGCGGGACTATATTGAAACTTCATCTGCTCCAGGGAAAGTGGAGATTCCAAACTCTCATTCGAATGCCTGTCACTTCCATCGGTGCATAAAAATGCTTACAGCTATAGGAGACTTTTGATCTCGTATTAATCCACGTCCTGAGTTTTTTTAAGCACTCGGTGACGCTCTAAACAAACGGCTGTAAGTTCACTTTCCTGTAGAACAGGGAGAGAGCACGCTGAACAAAAGTAGGCTTCCAGCGAATGACGAAGCTAAGAATAGGAGGTATTCACTGGCCGCCATATTTGAGGTCACTGTTTAGAGCGCATGCTCAGAACGAGCTCGCATTAATAGGCTGCCAAGACCAGCAATCTTGGTGGTGCGGAATGCACGTGGCGAAAGAACTGTGGAAGCTGGCGTTCAGCACGCGCTCCGCAGCCGAGCACACAGCTATGGCCGCCAGTGAATACTCCCTATACGATTGAAAAGTGCGACAACGTGAAAACGTTCCTGCGCACGTGGCATGTTTCAAATCTAATCGTGGCATTCGTTGGGATTCTTCTACAGACGTTTTCTGTTTCCGGTCGTTCTCAGCCACGTGGGTTCCATATGTGGTATGCAGGGCGAAAATAAATAAATAAAACATTTCAACCTCGAATACGCGAAAAATATATAGATGAGACAAAATTAGAATGTGTGACAACCACGCAATTTTCGTAAACATCCTCCATTGGCTTAAAGAGATCAAAACGATGTTTTACCGCGTATGCAAGAAGCCTTGCGCAAACTGTGTATACACGAACTCATCTCTGTTACGTCACAGCGCGGTGGTGGCGCGTCGGGCGCACTTCCGGTCTGGGGCTGTTGGCGGAAGACCCCATATGAGACGTGTATTCCTGCTTTGTTTTGAAAGGAACCAGACAAAAACTTTCCTTCTCGTCAAAACGCCGCGACTGGGGCTGTACCAAAAGAGTCGAGAAAGGTTTGAAGGTCAGTTTTCATGTGCTCGGTTCGTCCGAGAACTTTGATATGTGCCGTGAAAAGGGAAAACCAGAGGCCGTTGGACCACGATTGCTTGGGCGGGAAGCACTTTGGGTTGAATTTACGGATACTTGTGGTCATCATATTCATTTGTTTTATTCTAACATGAACGCCGAAAAACCGTCAAGTTGAACGGACCACCTGCGGAATACGTTCAGTGCGTCTTCAAGTTCGAAAGTCCTCCTGATCGTTCGAACTGTCGTCTGCTCTTTCAAACGTTTCTCCTTGTCGTCTGCTATTTTAGACGACACCGGCCCGTAGACCAAACGTGGGCCCGGTATTTGCGATAAGAAGTAAGTGCAGGTCTCAAAAGACGCAAGTTTGAAGGTTGCTTCAGCTAAGTAGGGTCGGTGTAAACAGTTGATATAAGATGTTGATAATTGTTACCAATGGCCATCACCGACTTGTTATGCCTGATTCACTTGGTCCGACTCTGCTTGCGGTTTTCAGTATCGACGTCGGCGATCTCAGCTACGGTTCACGCTTTTGCAGCCCGAGCGACATCGCGACTGAAAATGGCGAACGAAATCTCATCATGCGAATCAGGCTTTAGCGTACATACTGCGGCGTCCACGCGGAATGAATCGCCACATGCCACATTATTCACGCGAAGTTTTGCGGTGTAACGAGCCTCGGTAATTTCGCCGAGGCCGCTCAAGTAGTCAGGCATTGTTAGGAAGACGTAGAATCAACAATTCGAACGCGAAAAAGGGCAGGGGCACTGACACCGACGCTGACTACATCGCATTTCAATGGTTTGTTAATGGGCGACGACGAGCTTCTTGCTTACACTCCATCGCGCATGCGCGGCGCCGGTGGCGTCCGCTAGGGACGCTCCGGTTTGTTTGTAAACATGAGTTGGTGTATAGACCCCTTTCGAAAGCCACGTGCCGATTAATGGAAGGTCGGAACCGCTGCACAATGACAAAACTACTGACATCGTGGAACGTGCAAGTCATTCCAAAAGATGGCGAATATCGGAGCGCGGCCAACTATAGGAGCCGACGAGCCAGTCAAACAGAGTTGCAAGTGCAACGCCACTGAGCTAACCACCATTTTTGTGGGTGAGGTTTGGTTTCTAGTCCTGCCAAACACATAAAACGTGCCATGGCGTTGCGATTTTAGTCCACCGTTTTGCAGGGATTCCACAACTGCCAACAGAGGCCAGTATTTCGAAAGGCGTCAATTCGGCATTTTTTGTTTGGCAATAAACTCAGTGGCGCACGTATATTTCCTAATTTTTTTACTCGTCATTATTGAATCATGAGATTGAATTAAGTCTAACAGTGCCGTAAGCGGCCGTTTCAAGAAGATAAAGTGTATATTTGATTTCGCAAATAGTGCGAAACCCGCCGTCTAATTCAGAAGCGGAAGTGGTGGAGGGCTACTTGCACACTGGCGCCACCACGTTTCAACTCACAGGAGAAAGAACGAACAAGGGGCATTCATTGCCGGCCATAGCCTAGTGCTTAGCTGCTCAGTGCGTGCTGACTGAGAGCTTCTACGATGCTTTTGCAACATTCATTTCACACCATCGAGGTTGCCGGTCTTGGGAACCTATAAGTGTGAACACGTTCTGAGCATGTCCATGTGAACGCTGCACTCAAATATGGCGTCCAGTGAAAGGGAGTACTCATTGCGGCCATAGCTGTGGGCGCGACTGCCGAGCGCGTGCTCACAGCGAGCTTCGCCAGTTCCTTTGCAAGGTGCATTTGACGCCATGAAGGTTGCCGGTCGTAGCAGCCTATTAATGCGAGCTCGTTATGAGCATGCGCTCTAGACAGCGCCCTCATAAATGGCGTCCCGTGTCGCGCCTGTGCTCGCCGTGCTGTCTTCATGAGTAGCAGGGAAGTGAAGTCACAAGCGCGTCTTAAGGCTGGAGCACACGATCGAAACTGCTTACAACCGGAGAGGCTGGGTCGCACACTGGACTCCTACCGACTGCGCCGGTCTTAAGCCTCTTAAACCGCCTGCCTGCGCACCGGCGCAGCCGGTCCTAAGCAGTCACAAGCGGCTTATGCGGACCGCAAGTTCGCCTGCTTCTTTTGCGGGGGTCGCAGGGACGTCAGAACGCCGAGCTCTGATTGGCTCTGATGGAGGGACAGTGGGTATACCTCAAATGCTAGCTGCCTTGGGTCCACCCACAGTCCTTCCAATCGGGCCAATCAGAGCACGGCATTCTCACGTCACTTCAACCGCCGCAAAACAAGCAGACGAACTTAAGCTCCGCATAAACCCGTCGTCGGTCCTTAGTCCAACGCGATTGTGTAACTACAGACGCGTGTCCCTCAAGGCGGCTGGTGGTGGTGCAGGGCGTTCACTGACAAGGGCGTGCACCTGGACGAGAACTTCGTGAAGAGCCTGGAGTCCCGGTTCCGGTGCGGTGTGACGCGGACCGACCTGCGCACGAGCCCGGAGTCGTCTGCGGACGCCGTGAACGGCTGGCTGTCGCACGCCACCGGCGGCCGGCTGGCCGGGCTGCTCCGGCCCGACGCCATCGACCCGTCGTCCAAGATGATGCTCGCCAGCGCCTTCTACTTCAGGGCGAGTGCGCCGCCGTTACTCCGTTCCAGCTTAGCACGGACCGCGGAGCGCGCTGCCGGACATCCCGGCCAACCCGACGTCGCGAGAGCATCACCTGACGTCCCGCCACGTCGATGCGTCTCTGGTCGCGTCCCGCGGCATTGGATTAGCTTGGACGCAGTGTTTTGTTTGAATTAAGGCGTTACAGGTATCCACGTTATTGGTAACGCCATCAAATTACGTCAGTCGTTACTTTTAATTATTATTGTTCTGTTTTCGCTTAAAACAAATTGATTCGCTTTATGCAAAGTTTGCCGAAAGGGAGAACTGTTATATTTTGTGCTCAGCGAAATTAACTTCCCATAAGAATTAAAAAAAAAAAAAAGAAGAATATATAAGATTAAAACATAATAAACACTCTGTAAAAGTTTAATTGTTGTGGAAGTTCGTGCCCAACGCCTTATAGCTGGCAAATAGTACTAAAATCGAAAGTAACGTAAAAGTAAAGTTCGTTAGATTTTTTGAAGTAATGATATTTCGTTCCCTTTGCAAGACGGTACCAAGTTTTAGTAACGCGTTAACTTTTGGCGAACTAATGACTATTTCGTTACCTAATTTCGGTAACGGGCACGAGACTGCTCGGACGGCCCGTAGTTCCCGCTGCAGTCCATCGTACGGTGAAACGGAGTGCGCCGACGCCGCGCCGGCAATCGATGATCGGGCGAGGACGACGGCGCGGTAGCCAAGTGCTGCCGTCGCCCACGGGTGCTCTCCTCGAACAGCACCGAGAGTTCATCTCGCCAGTGGAGGCCCCGTCCACAAGCGCGGCCGCGCGTGCGCGACTCCGCGTGATTGGGGAGAGCTTTAGGGAATCGCGCTTCGGAATAGGGAGCTCGCGCTGCCACTTGAAAGGATACTTTGAAGCTCGCGCCGGGTGCGCTAACGTGCCCTCGGAAAACGATTTTGCTCGAGCCCCCAAGTGCCTTGTTTTGCACCAGCGTTTGTACACTCTAAGAAAAAGGGGGTGTACACGGGTACTCCCCTTATGCCATATGTAACTCCCCAAAACTACATTTCGTCGTTCTGTCCACTGACGTCAAGCTGGCGATACCAACTTTGACGAGCGGGTTGATAGTCGACCGATACAACTTATTAAAATAGATGATGTATACTCATTAAAGGCTACATTAAGACAATCAAGGGTTTTTTTCAACCCGGCTGCAAAAACCTCAGTAAATTGTTTTTTTTTTAGTCTTTGGTACGCACATTAGCTATTTAGTACGTTGTATCCAACAACTATCAAGCCGCTTGTAAAGGTTGGTATCCCCAGCTCGACGTCAGTGGACAGAACGACGAAATGTGGTTTTGGGGAGTTACATATGGGACAAGGGGAGTACCCGTGTACACCACCTTTTTCTTAGAGTGTAGCATCGAAAAAAGAGCCTGCTTGAGGTCTGCCAAAGCATTCAGTTCCGACCGTGTTCGGCGGCAGTCGATAGTATGAGGACGCTCCTATACTTCGTGCTTTAATTATCCTTCCGCAACGCCCAGCGATAGGTACAGGCGATGCTTCTTCGGGAAACTAATAATAGTAATCAAAGATACAATGAATGCGAAACGAAAGTATATAAAAAATAAATAATGCGAGTGAGTGCACCAAGGTTCGCCAAAAGTGGTTGAGTGACGCACGGTACTTCACGAGTGAAGATCCATAACACGGGTGGACGCATATATTAGGGAGTTTTAGAAGATTGTTGCGATAACCTCATTAACGATAGTCGGTTAGAATACGCTGCGCGCGCAAAGGCGCGGGCAGTGTTTCGAGTATCATTAGGAGACTTATCGGATCGATCTACCAAAGTGTCTTACGGTGTTTGAAGCCATGACGAGGACAGAACGACACATCTCTCCAAGTGGCAGCGCACAACGCGCTGCCAGTTGGAGGATGTGTCGTCCTGTCCCGAGCCTTATAAGTAATTCTCCTATAACACGCAACTTTACCAGCACGCTCCATTTCCACGAGTAAAACTCCTTATCTTCTTAGAAGGCGGTCCACGGTTCGTTCTGGTGCTATGCGCCCCGGTTTCTTTCGAGGGCCTCGCACCACCACGCCATTTGGCTCGGCAAAGCACGTCACTCCGTGTAAGAAGCGGGAGTCTTTCATCTCGTAACTCGATTGTATATTAGTGTCCTAACGCCGAACCCACAAGAGAGCAAAATATACTTCTTGTCGCCCATCGGCTACAGCCAATCGTACATATACGATACGTAGCTTTCGTTGTGTCATATAGACCACCACGCTGTTGACAAATAAGTCCGTATATCAAATGCACTGCGCGTGCGCCGCGTCGACGGCAGCTGCGTCATGTCGCATGTTGGTCTACAGAGTGAAACAAAGTCAGCGTTCTTGAGCATCTGTAAAGTACCAAGAAAGCAGTGCGGGGGGCAAGTCGTCTGCTTCTTGCGCTGGAGTTCCGGTGACGTCAGAACGTCGCCGAGTGCTCATTGGCTCATAGACAAAAATAGTGGGTAGATCTCAATGCTAGGTGCTCTGAGGTCTGCCCGTTATTTTATTCAATCGGCCAATCAGAGCTCGGCGTCGTTTTGACGTCACCGCAGCAGACGACTTGCCCCCCGCTATAGAATCGCACAACTTTGGTGGTCAAATTTGGAACTTGATGCTGATTTTTTCCCGTGTTCATTTGTTTAACTTCAATTTTTGTTTTCGCCTCACAATGTTACAGGAGGCGGGGCTGCGGAACAAAAGCTGCCTCTGGACAGCTTTTAGATATCTACTGGCCAGGTAGCGGAAGGTGTTTAAAAAGTTTATCGCGAGTTTCTACGAGCATGGACCTACACACCCATGACTGAAATTGGAGAGGGATGTTGAAGCTGAGTTGAGGTCCAGAAAACGAGAGAAAGTTTGATGATCAACCGGAGAACAATACTCGACACAAAGGGAAAAAAAAACATGCACATTTGCCAAAGCACAGGAAGCGCTGAATGCTTCCCTCCACTCCATAATTTTTGACGAATTGCAAGCACTTCTATGGAAGACGACCGACGTGTGCCTCTGTTAACTTTGATACTTCAGTGGCTACGGCTTTAGCCTCCGTGTGAGTTGCAGGCCGCTAAATTGAGGAATTTTTCCTAGGAGAAATCATTAAACAAGCACGCAAACTCATTCATTTGTCTTGACTTCACGGTAAACCACTCACACAAATTCATCGGGGAGATCTACGATCCTTTTCGCTTCTACCATTAGTGCGAAGTTTGAACGTAGCTATAGCACGCGCAATTGGATGCGCAGACCTCGTGACCTAACCAACCTAGATTGCGAGATGAAGACTCCATGCCCGCCAGCTCCAAACACACTGTCACAACATTACTGCCGCTATCCGCTGCTCTTGAATAATAATTTTTTAAAAATTGTCACAAGTTGTGTTTTGAGTTTTATGTTTGCCCGTCCCTTTTTCTCCCATGCTCCAGGGTTACTATGCTAGCTGTTAGTGTTGCCGAATACGTGGCGACACCAAAGATAACAAACTTATTGCCAGTTCGCGTTAAAAAGAAAGATGCTTGACGTATAAGGATACAAATTAATTGTGCACCGTTATAAGCTTCATAAAATACTCAAACGTGTACAGGTCCTTATTAACCCCGAGTAACGTCAAATAAATCTCCGTAGCTTTAATGACCCCATTCAAAAGTTTATGAAAACATGGCGTCCATAAACCTCGTTACAGCAATTCATCGAGCACTTGAGATCGAAGTCACTCTTTCTGGGTGTTTCCTGGTCGGCGTTTCTTCGTCCCGGCGACATTATCTGAAAAGTTGGACGCCACAACGGTTGCCAAAAGTCAAGGGGAACAGACGGAAGTGTTTCACGAACGCCTTCGAGCGAAAGATAATGGCAGACGCGCAGGCACTCTCCACGTGATCGTTTGCTCCCCACTCGTCTCGAGTAACGAGGACCGAATCGTCGATGAGCGTCCGGGCGAGCGTCGAAGAGCCCGGATGACATCGTTTCAGGAGCCACTCAGCGTGTCTCTCTCGCTTCTGCCTGTTGATGGGAGCAGGAATGGTGACAAGTCATTTGAACGACGCGTTCGTCGGGTTCGACTGCCGAGTGCACGTTCCGATGGCGATCGGGCACCAAATTGCCTCCGTCATCTTCCCATTGAGAGCCTAACATCACGTTAATATACCTGCTCACCGTCGCAAACCATTTGTGCTCAAGTGGCTGATGTACTGATGCCGATTCGTCATTGGGAAGTGTTGAGCTCACGTTGGGTTCAGTCGGGTGAACGTTACGGGCTCGTAGAGTACCTTCGAAGTGTACAAGGAGATCTAGAGATGTACTAGAGTGAATATTACCAGGAAAGGCTACACACGTGACACGCGCCTGTCAGTTCGTTCTGCAGGGGTTTCGAGTTACAGAAATATCCTATTGGCGACGTGCGCGATCGAAAGCGTCACTGTGATCGGCCCTCCACGATTTGCCGAATGCTGACTATGACGTCAGCAAAGGATTTCTCATCCACGGAAATAAGAGGAGTGGAAGAACTTTAATTTTGACGGTGCTGGCAGTGTTGGTTTCAGAGTGCAATGATTTCAAGCTTCCACCATGCTCATTACAAACACCATCGAACTTGCTGTTCGCGAGGTAATGACGTCCCGAGAGAGAACCATAGGAGGGTGCCATCAAAATATCTCGCTGCTAATAGCTATAAAGGCATGTGTATACCGCCGTATCGGGGATGAATATGTTTTATTCGAGGTTTCACTGGCGGCCATTGCTGTGAGCGCGACTGCTGAGCGCGTGCTGACGGCGACCTTCCGCAGTTCGTTTGCAACGTGCATCCCGCACCATCAAGATTGAAGGTCTTAGCAGCCTATTGATGCTAGCTCGTTCTTAGCATGTGCTCTAAAAATCGCCCTCAAATATATGGTGTCCAGTGAATACCCCATATTCGTGTACCACTAGCCTCGGAAGAAACTCGATTGATGCCTCGAAGGAGACGTGCAGTGTTTCGCTGTCCTTTTCTTTTTCCTCAGTCGGGAATAGACATTTACAAAAGTGGGCGCCATATAGTAGCTTATGCTCCAATCAACTGAGTCCCCCATCGTTTGTAAGTTCGGATCCAATCACAGGCTTCCTGTCCAAGAAATGGCGGCCGGCAGTGTTACTTCATGCGGTTTTGAAAAGGGTTTATTATCCATACGTTGAGTACTTCCATATCATCACCTCTTCGCCGAACTGGAATAATGGCCTTAAAGGCTGAACTCCATGGAACGAATTATGTGACGAATAACTGGCGAACGCCGCCCGACGGCACGCTCGTTTTGCGCGCGACGTAGTAGCCACTGTGTTGATTCCACGCGCAGAGCAAAAGCCGCCGGCCAAAATTCGTCGGTTATTCGCAGCATATTCGTCCCATGGAGTTCAGCCTTAAGAGGTGTTCTTTTGAACTCACGCGCAGGGCCTGTTGGAGCCACCGTTTCAGGAGATGTCCGACAAGCTCAGCTTCACGCCGACCATGTCGACCCGGGTGGAGGTGGACGGCGTGTGCGGCGTGGGACAATTCCTGTTCGGGGAGATGTCCGAGCCTCCGGCCAAGATGCTCGAGATCCCGTACAAGGGCGGAGATACGGCGCTGCTCCTGCTCCTCCCAGACAGGGTGGCCAAGCTGAAGGAGCTCAAGGCCAAGATGTCCCCCGCCTTCCTCAAGACGGTCCTGGGGCGCCTCAACAAGAAGACGGTGCGCGTCGAACTGCCCAAGATGACGATCGACTCGCACGTGGTCCTTAACACGCACCTCTTCAAGATGGGTCAGTTACGCACGGGTCACGCTGTTCCGTGTCACTCTCAGGAGTCCGTGTGTGTTGTGGCACCGCGACGCAAAAGCAACACCAATCATGGATCTTTATTTAACGAGTAGAGCCCATGAGAAAGGCAACAATACGTATGCCATGCCCCAATGACTATCCGGTCTCAGTTGCTAAAGAGCTGTCGTCCTCTTACCTTTAAGACTGCATGACCTTTAGGCCCCTATACCACTCGCCCTGCTTCAGGGGTTCATATTCCGAACGCATCACGGGGCAGTGCAGAGGCAGGAGGTTGTGAGAGCGTGCGCCTCGTTCTCTACAATCACACACTCGTGTTTATTCGCATCGGGACTGAATATTGCGCATGCTTCACGTTTAACATGAGTGGGTGCATCCAGCACCTCCTCGAAAATAAAGCATATTCTCTCCTTTAGTGCCATAACAAGTATATCTCACCGGCGCCGTCTAGTTTACTTTGCAGCGGCGTCGCAAACGCGTTCCTGACGCGTTCAAAGTGAATCAGGCCTGGCGCAATGCTAAAGCGTGGCGACAACAAGATACCAACGTCCGTCGCCTCTCCGGTCGACGAACCGTTAATTAATGACTTAATCCACAGGCCTTGTGGTTTGATAATGGTCCGCGGCGCCGAACAAGCGTTGTCAGCATCATGTCCTTTTACCAAGACCGATGACAATGCTTGTGTGACGTCGTAAACGCACCTTTGCAAAAAAAATAAAAAAAGAAGAAAACTGCACTACGAGTAACGTTTGTGCGTGTATGTATGTATGTATGTATGTATGTATGTATGTGTGTATGTATGTATGTGTGTATGTGTGTATGTGTGTATGTGTGTATGTGTGTATGTGTGTATGTGTGTATGTGTGTATGTGTGTATGTGTGTATGTGTGCGCGCGCGCGCGTGTGTGCGTGCGCGCGCGTGTGTGCGTGCGCGCGCGTGTGTGCGTGCGCGTGTGCGCGCGCGTGTGTGCGCGCGCGTGTGCGCGCGCGTGTGTGCGCGCGTGTGTGCGCGCGCGTCTGCGCGCGCGCGTGTGTGTGTGTGTGTGTGTGTGTGTGTGTGTGTGTGTGTGTGTGTGTGTGTGTGTGTGTGTGTGTGTGTGTGTGTGTGGGGTGGTGTGGGGTTGTGTGTGTGTGTGGGTGTGTGTGTGTGTGTGTGTGTGTGTGTGTGTGTGTGTGTGTGTGTGTGTGTGTGTGTGTGTGTGTGTGTGTGTGTGTGTGTGTGTGTGTGTGTGTGTGTGTGTGTGTTGTGTGTGTGTGTGTGTGTGTGTGTGTGTGTGTGTGTGTGTGTGTGTGTGTGTGTGTGTGTGTGTGTGTGTGTGTGTGTGGTGTGTGTGTGTGTGGTGTGTGGTGTGTGTGTGTGTGTGTGTGTGTGTGTGTGGTGTGTGTGTGTGTGTGTGTGTGTGTGTGTGTGTGTGTGTGTGTGTGTGTGTGTGTGTGTGTGTGTGTGTGTGTGTGTGTGTGTGTGTGTGTGTGTGTGTGTGTGTGTGTGTGGTGTGTGTGTGTGTGTGTGTGTGTGTGTGTGTGTGTGTGTGTGTGTGTGTGTGTGTGTGTGTGTGTGTGTGTGTGTGTGTGTGTGTGTGTGTGTGTGTGTGTGTGTGTGTGTGTGTGTGTGTGTGTGTGTGTGTGTGTGTGTGTGTGTGTGTGTGTGTGTGTGCACTCTAAGAAAAAGGGGAGCGCGACTTAGTCCCCGAGGGGAGCAAGTGCGTTGCCACAACCATTAGTCCCCTCGGGGACTAACGGGAAGGGGAGAAACAGTTGAACCCCTCCATTAGTCTCTCGCAGTTCCTCCGATGGGATCAAATGTTGCGCCTTTGCAATTGACCCCCGGAGACTAACTGTTAAGCCCTTGCACTTGGTCCCCTGGGACCAACTGTTACACCGTTTCAATTGAACCCCGAGGACGAACTGTTAGGCCCTTGCACTTGGACCCCTGGGACTAACTGTTACACGGCTTCAAATGAACCCAGAGGACCAACTGTTAGGCTCTAGCACTTGGACCCCTGGGTCTAAACGTTGCGCCCTTGGATTTAGACCTTTGGGACTAAACCTTTACATTTGGTCCCGAGCCAAAAATCTCCGAAACGAAATTGTGCAGTTCAGGTTAAACGTAGATTTATTGCCTCGTAGATACACATAGCATTCAAGGATGACTGAAGCCGAAATTCCTGGGCGGTAGAATCCACGATAAGGCCTAATTCCGAAGAGTGCACTCGCGTCGACGATGGCTTGGACATTGGAACGTCTGTCCGAACCGGTCGTGGTCCAAGCGCCGTTTATTGGGGCACCGGCAGCTTCTTGCCTGTCTGCGAGGAATTTTGATTATTAGTAACAGGGCAGTGTGAAATACCCGATCGCTCGACAAAAGTATGAGATACAACACACGCATATTAAAATAACAAATAGGCTGCATAACGGCTACAATGATTCACATCCAACATGCGATCTGTTGACAGCAGACCAGCGCAATATATTCGATTTTTAGCAGACCGTTCACTGCGAACTACAGACCCACCGTGTGCGTGCTAAACTATGCTTCAAAGTAACGGCACGAGCTCCCGCCATCAACGCGAAAGTCTAGTGTACAATCAAATAAATGTCTCCATTAAGGCCGGTTCTCACACGCAGCGAAGCGCTGATGTTGCGCTACTCACGTGTCGTGAGCTACTTTTCGTCTGCCATGAGCAACAGTTTTGACGGCGCGATTCAGAGCTGGTGACCGCTCCCGTCAGCACGCGCTTAGCGCTAAGTCAGCGCTATGCTTGTAGCGCTCCGCTGCATGTGTGGACAGGCCCTTATGGTCAAGCGATCCTGCCAGGGTCTGCAAAACACACACACACACAAAAAAATAAGCCATCGGTAGAACTGGCGTTTCGCTCGATACGATTGAATATGAGGTCTCTGTGCTGCATAACAAAATCAAAAACCATGGTGCCAAAAAGAATAGAGCACGGCGCGCGCTTTGCAAGCTAGAGAACGCGCTCAAGAGAAAACACTTTCTGAAACCGCAGTTAATGAATACCCCATAAACAAAAGTACTTCGACATACCTTAATTGAGTTCCCTTCACTTGTGACTTCAGAACAGATCAAGTGAAATGCTTCAGCACCGCGAATCCAAACCGGATCCCGCCATGTTCGGAGACGACCCAAGGAGAAAAGAAAAAAAAACGGTGACCAGCCTCCGACGATGGCTGTATGTCAACTTCCAACTTACTAAGAACAGGTTCTTTTCAAACAAAGGCCCTTCCCATTTTCCCGACGGACCCTATCTGCCCAACCCTCCGCGTTAGCGAGAAGCAGAAGAAAGAATGCGGGTAGGGGGTTGGGGGAGGGAAAGGGCGCGCACAGGGAAATCTCTTTTCCCCCTCCCACTACACACGACACAGGGACACAGCCAGCAGTGCTCCAAGCACGGGAGAAGGTCAGCATTTTCAACACGCCGGTCGAGTGACGCACAAGCAAACGCGTTTTTTTTTTTTTTTCTCTCTCTCTCGAGTATGTTCCGCTTTCTCGGTTGGCTTTTTTTTTTTTTTTTTAGTTCGCATTTGTTTTGTATTAGTAGGGTGTTGCCATGAGTGACGCTCCGAGCGCGGTTCGTTCTTCGTTGTTCATCTGGAAGGTTATTTGAAACAGCGACGACGATGACATGAAGGCGTCTGGATACTGCCCCTGAATGTGCTTTTTGAGTGGAACGTGGTGTGCATCAAGTGTGTCGTTGCAGATTTTGAGTTCGACATTGGACTACCCAGAAAGGTTGGTCACGGGGAGACGAAGAGACGAGGCTCGACTTGTTCTCACTCAGTTTTAGCGATTTAAGTGACCGTTTATACTGACTGCGAGACTCCGGCGTTGAAAGCGCGGCTTCTAGAAACTCAAGTTTCATTTAAGAGAAAAAAAAAGTGTTAGTGTTTGGAGGTGTTGCGTTTGGATAAATGCTCATTTTTTGCGTGAAGGCAAATTACGTGAATGAGACTTGTGAAATGTCAACAGATCATTTTTTGACGAGAGAGTTGGGTGAAGTCGAGTCAATATATTCGTTAACTCGCATTCACACAACGCGTGAAGCTCTACCATGTAATTTCTTAACGTTTGTGGCACATTAAACAAATTCGCCAGTTTCGTCCGAGTTTTGTCAACACTTTCAGCGTGCTGGGCTGAGTCTCGCCGATCCCCAAGACAAGCGAAATAGCATCCGTCCTCCTGGCGAACATTCCGTTTGCCTTCGGGGACTAAACTATGCAGATGCGCCCTGTCTAAGGGGGACTAATGGGTGGTTTTGCTCGCGCACGCCTATCGGTTAGTCCCAGTCGAGCGTAGTTAGTCCCCAGCTTTTGCGCACGGTACCTAGCTTGAACCAGATGGTCCTTTCGGGGAGCAACTGGGAGTTTAGTGGACCAAATGCTGCCGTTAGTCCCTTGGGGCCAACTTTTTTCTTAGAGTGTGTGTGTGTGTGTGTGTGTGTGTGTGTGTGTGTGTGTGTGTGTGTGTGTGTGTGTGTGTGTGTGTGTGTGTGTGTGTGTGTGTGTGTGTGTGTGTCTGTGTCTGTGTCTGTGTCTGTGTCTGTGTGTGTGTGTGTGTGTGTGTGTGTGTGTGTGTGTGTGTGTGTGTGTGTGTGTGTGTGTGTGTGTGTGTGTGTGATGATGATGACGAGTGACTGGAAGTTCGATCGAGTTTTCGTTCAACCCTACCAGGTGTCAAGCAGGCGTTCCTGGACAGTGCCGACTTTAGCAGACTGGCACCGGGCGGTGGAGTCCGCCTCTCCGACGTGGTGCACAAGGCGGTCCTTGTCCTGGACCAGGGCAACGTCGCCGCCGACGACAAGAAGACGTCCCCGACCCAAGATATGAAGGCGGGCGTCGAGTTCTTGGTTACCCGGCCGTTTCTGTTTGTGCTGCGCCGGCCCGGCGACGACTTGATGTTGCTCGTGGGAGTCGTCAAGGACGCCACAATGAACAGCGCCGCCCGTGCTCTTCAAAAACGTCGCAATCCACACTCCCAGAAGAGCATGTATGTATATCGTCCCGCGAAGCACGAGGAACAAAAATCATTTACTTTTTCTTTAATCAATTTGACCAATAAAAAGTGAACAGTAATAGCAACGTTCCCACATGTCACATAATCTCAATGCAAAAAAGTACGCTATTTTTTTTGTTTTTTGCTACGATGGCCCATGACATAGCCTCGAGTCTAGCACGTCCTGGTGTCGTCGAATACTCCGTCAAAGTACTGCCTCTAACTTTTTTTACTACTTTGCCGAAATCCGACTCGTTTTATTCGAGTATTTTTTGCGCACAGGTTCTTACAAACGTATTACAGGTACTTCTCCGAAGACAAATCTTCTTACCCGATCGCGGTGTGTCGAAGAACAAATAAATACACGACCGGAAGTCTACTGGGGCACCACATACTCTATCGCCCTCGTGGTACAAACTCCCTCTGAATGCGGTGAATAAAGGGCACTGGTTTGGCCGAGAGTGCCTCAATGTCCTTCTGTTTAGGGTGATGCCATCGTTTGTAGTACCCGATGCCGACATCACGCGCTCACAGGGAAAATACAGAGAAATCGCAGGAAACGAAATGTTGTAGCACAGTCAGCGCCACGAGCACGTGCAGGGACACGCTCTTTCACGCGCTTGTGAACAAAAAAAATAAAAATAAGCGTTCGAAACAAAATGGTCAGATGTCATCACCCCAAGCAAAGCGCACATGAAGATACCCTAGTTTGGCCAGTCGTGGAAAGCTGACCGCAGTGATGCTTTTGGCCGTGCACATCGCAATAGTCAGTCTTGTCAGGTCTCAATCCCCCCATTCTTACAATAACGAAGTGAAAACACGACACGTGCCATGTGCTGGAAAGAATTTAGACTGTAATTGAGCATGCGCTCGCGCAGTCTAAAGAATATTTAGAAATAATAACGTTCAATCTCGTTGGCTCAAGATGACATTCAGTTACCCTCTCGAATGGGGATAATATTTATTCCTTGGGCGTTCTACAATCAAACGGAGTTGAAGCAATTTCTTATTTCCCCCGTCCTATCCCGTGACCAGACACCCAAGCCCTTGCATTAGCCACATCACTAAGGATATCTCTTTCTCTCGCCAGGCAAGAAGGAAAGAAAGGTTCTACCATAGACTATCTACCATCAAAGATTAAATTGTTGCAGGCGTCCAAACGATTACGTTGCTAGGGCCTTTCAGTCTCAAGAAAAAACATTTTATATGAACAAAATTTAGTACTATATAAATGATTCCCATTTTTTATATACTCATACTGATTGAAGCCCCTTCATGTTTCAAAAGTAGCGCAAGGTGCGTCGATGCACGAGGCGCGTGAAACGTGCAACCCTTGGGAAGATCATGGCGGTACATCGCAGCACAGAGCTAGATTTGAGACACCATAAATTTCCAAGAAGTTGCGCGCCGCACGTGCCCCGAGCATTTCTACAACAATGAATGGCGCCACTTTTCTCATGATAGAGGGGCTTTAAAGGAATACTGAACCAAGGAATTTAGTGTCCATAATAAGTGGCGCACGTTCTTTTCACGAGCCAGCAGCCGCCGGTGTGCGCGAGCACACGCAACAAAAATGACGCAAAGACCTCCATTCGCGGTTAAGATGACAGTGAAATGTATGGGCTTCGGGCCAAAGGAGAATAAAGACAAGTTTTTCATCTACACAGTGGTGTCTGGTGTAAAAGGTAAGCGATTAACTGGTCTTACAAGCACGTAGCTTTCACTTGTAGAGATGAAAAGCCTGTATTTATTCTCCTTTGGCCCGAAGCCCATGCATTTCACTGTCCTCTTAAGCGCGAATGAAGGTCTTTGACGTCATTTTCGTTGCGTGTGCTCGCGCACACCGGCGGCTGCTGGCTCGTGGAAAGAACGTGCGCCACTTATTATGGACACTAAATTCTTTGGTTCAGTATCCCTTTAATACTGATCCTTGGCCAATGCCATCTTTGGGTATGCACGAACAACTCAACCAGAACAACAACAATAGCAAGAAGTAGTGAAGACAGTGGCTATGGCAGTGGAGATCGGTGGTAAAGATCGGTGGATTGGCCCCTGTAATTTGGTAGGAACAGAGCATGGATTCTGTTCACCTAGAGTCACTGAATGTACCCAGAGTATCGAATTCTATTCAGTCCACTTACCGGAAGTCAATCCCTCAGAATAAAATTCTGATTGGCGGTGCTCTAGCCGGTGGCGGAAGTTGTGGGGGGGAAGAAGAAGAAAATTAGGTGTTTATTGGCACAGCTACGGTGGCTATAGGGGTAGGTGTACCGAGCACTCCGCGTTTATGGGTAGTTCCACGTGCCGCCGCTTCATGACGAAAAAGTGGCGCTGTAGCCAGGATACCGGTGCATTTCTGCTGGAAGGGGCGTGGCGTGAAGCGTCACAGGGCACGAGAGCGTCTCGTGCTCCGCGTGCTCATGCAGGACACACTTCTACGCTTGGTGCCATTGTGCGCCGCCCGATGGCACCAGGCGCAGGGTACCGGTGCCACCGGCGTCATGAACAAGTGGCATGCCATCGATCTTCTGTTCGGCACACCTCCCCTTATAGCCACCGTAGCACAGCGGCAACTAAGGCCATAGTGTGCCAAACACAGGGTATGTTAAAGGCAATACTGAAAAGACCTATAGTAGGTAGTTCCATTTTAAAACTATGGGGAATGAATGCTTAAAACTTTACAAGATACAGGCCTATTAAGGCCTCCAGAAATTTTAAACCGATGCTCCACTAACCAGAGCCATTCTAAAGAAATTTCATTGACACCAGAGAGTATGGGAGAATGTGCCGACGATACAACATCGCCGGCTCTCTGCCACCGCTAATCTTCAGGCAAACGTAATAGAAATGAAAACAAACCAAAATTCATAGCCGATGTAGGATGCCAATGCTATCTAAAAACTTAAAGACTTGATGGTGCGGCACAAGGGGTTCGTCACCCAATAATAATGCCGGGTGAAATGGGACGTGATTGCGGAAAAAGGTAGAGAAAAAAGTGGTACGTTCGTGATGGTACTTAGGACATGTGATAAGAATATGCATGACACTCAACGACTCGTTACAGTATTCACATTTCGGAGCTGCCTCTGCCCGTAGGAGGTACCCATGCGTGAGATGGGTGTGTCCCAATCTCAGACGACAGAGCACCACCTCAAAGAAGCGCTCCCTGTGTCGGCAACTTGCCCATTCCCGCAGGGTAGGTTTCACGCAATGAAGCTTGTTGTGTATTTCAGTGTCCCATTCTAACTGCCAGTGTTTCTGGATTGCTCTTTTAAGACTGGGAAGTTGTGGGAGCTCTGGACATAGATGAGTTATACCCCATTCACATGGTCAACATAAAGGTACCTTTAACATAGGTCCCTTTGCTATCGGCGAATCAACCCGTGCTCTTGGGTCGCGAGCACACGCCACGCGCGGAAGATCGTTAATTGATTGGCCGCAGAGATTAAAGGTTCCTTAGCTAAAGGTACCTTTACGGTCGTGTGAATGGGATATTAAAAACAAACGGAAGGTACGCGTTGATTTTTTTTTTTTTATATCAATTAGTCACTAATTTAATTCGCCAAAGAAGATTGCCGGCTCGTTTGCTCGCTCCGATTTGCGCTGGTGCTGCATTTCAAACTCTATGCCTCAGACGCTAAGCCTGACATTCGACTTCGATGTGTTTCGAGGCGAGAAAGAAAGACGAGATAGCAAGGGGCAAGTCACGCACCATTCGTAATGAAGAAAAGAACTGTAATAAAAAGAAACCAGTGTCGCCCCAGACCATACTCCGTTTCACCTTATGTTGTACCGCAGCGAAGGCTAGAAGCGCGAGCTCATAGGGTTGGCAGCTGCCCTTGGTGCACGAGAGCTTGTGCCGCCGAGATGTGCCCTAGAGCAAGGAGCTCGCGCTTGTAGCCTTTCCTGCGGTACAACACAAGGTGAAACAGAGTATAGAAAAGTGGATTGAAGAGCTCGCACCAGAGCAGTGGCTCGCACGAGAATGAGCGCGACACTGTACTAGAGTGACCTAACTGTACGCGCTTCGCTTCGACCGCGCATGGACAGCGCCATATTGGGGATGGTCTGGAGCTAAAGGGGCTTTATCTGGAGCGCGACTGCTGCGCCGCGACTCAGTTTTAAAAGAAAGCTTGGGAGTTTCGGTACTCTGGGAACATTCAGTGACTCTAGTTCACCATTTACAAATTCAATGGCCAATACAATCCAACGGGAACCGACATCTTGCAATCCAAGATGTCGGTTCCCGGCCGTTCCTCAGAGGCGTCAGCCAGCGCCCCGCCGACCGGCTGAATGGAGGATGCGCCCGAGGTGGTGCGCGTCCTGGGGTGCCACCTCCTCCGCCGCCTGAGCGTCAAGCGGCCCGCCGACGACCACGTGCTTGTCTGCCCGTTCGGCGTCGTGGCCGTCCTGTCCTTGGCCATGGCCGGCGCTCAACGATCCACCGAGCGCGAGATGGCTGGCGCGCTCCTCACCAAGGTTCCGCAGTTCCACAAATCCATGCGGCGACTGCTGGTCCTGCCGTCGCCGGGCAGCCCCCCGCCGGAGGAAGAGCACCACGTCTTCCGGATGGCCAACCGAATCCTGCTAACCAGCACCCTGCCGCTCACGGACTCCTTCCGCAAGATTGGGGAGCGCGTGTACCGCACCCTGGTGTCCCAGGCCAACTTCTCCCAGAGGCCCGGCGAGGAGCGCAGGCTTATCGAAATGTGGGCCGAGTGTGCCACGGGAGTGAGGGGCGCTCTTCCAGCGAGCTGCTCGCTGGACGCATCCACGCGCATGGTGCTGCTCAGCGTGGTTTGGCTGAACACGCTGTGGAAGCACGGCTTCCAGAGGCCCACAGCCACGCGGAGGCCCTTCGACGGTAGCGCGGCCTGGGTGACGACCATGTGCAACACGGCCACCTACGGCTACGCCTGCCTGCAGGAGCCCGCCCTGAGTGCCGTGGACTTGCCGCTCATGTGCGACGGTTTCTCCGTCACAATCCTCCTGCCGCAGACGTCGCTCAACGAGCTCTGTGAGAGCATCACTTCAGAGGTGAGTGAGTTCCCAGAGGGGAATAATTCCTGCATAAGGGTTTCCATTTGGTATTCATTCACTCGAGCGAATTCATATACCGACGGGTTAAGGCTGGTTTACACACTTGCGATCGTTGCATTCACATTCGGAACACCTAGATAACCGTGACTCCTGATTGCTTCGCGAAGCTACCTCTTGCATCGCTTGCCGCGTTGTGTACGGCGAACACTTGTCCCGCTGACTTTGTTGTTGCTGTCGTTTTGTTTGCTGCGCACGCAACCGACATAAATGTGTGAACCGGCTTTTATACCGATGATGCTTCGGCCGTTTTACTTCCCGAGTATATTTGATGTTTCAGCACACCATCTTGCGGCTTTTGTCGCGTATGCTTTGGTTGGTGGAAGATTCTCGGAGACCATATGCCCCAAGTTACTTGGGGACACGCGCCAGGTGGCATTGGACACTGTGCTTTCGACCACGGTGCACGTTCGAATCAGCAGAGAATATGTCCACCCCGACAAAAACAGGGGTCTCCCACGAACAACAATCGAGATTCGGCGTTTCAAAAGCGTTGTGGAAGCTGCTAATTTTTGCCACAGCAACCGCTCCCTGTTACAGGGGTATTTGGTTGTCGAACGGAGAAAACCCTTCGATTGTCAGACCAATTTTAATATTTATTTATAACGGTTCGAATACGTACACCCGTGAGCGATATAAAGGTGAACATCCCTCTTTTTGTTTTTGACGCTCCTGCAAGTTTTGGAACAAGCTCTGTTCCAGAAGAGAGCTAGAACGCAAAGTTTAGACCCCCAAGCCACGTACCATTTGAGACGTTAAGAGATAATATAGCTTTAGGGAGCCGTAAAACAGGCAAGAAACCAGGTAAGGTGTTCACCTTCATATTGCCGGCGGGTGTACGTCGTTCTTGCGTCTGGACAGAAAGCGCTTCGATAGTGAAATAGTTACAGTTACAGCGTGTGATATATTGTAGCCTAATATTATAGCGTGCCTGGTAGCCGACCAGAATATGCATTGTGCCAACACATACGTGCATTGTGGCATCATATCCGACCAGAAACACATTCACTGATAGATGTAGGGCCCGTTGGATGTGCTCGCTCACTGGGTGTGTTCCCACGTGATCCACGTCATAAGTAGTAGATCGTCGCAGCGCCGCCTAGCTTACATCAGCATCACCACCAGCGGGTCTCGCAGAGTCTCGCAGGAAGCGCGACGCTAGCAAGACGGACGCGTCTTCCGATTTGCGGTGTTTGGTTGAGCTTCAGCGTGTTTTCCGCTTGGGGATCAACTAACGATGACGTCATGCGCAGGCCTTGTCTTCTAGTCTTGTACTTCACGCGTTACGAGTAACAGGTTGCTCGTAGCTCTTTCATATTTTTTTTTTTTTTGTAACGAAGTAATTATCACTTTTTTAAGAGATGTATTTCGTTCCTTTATGATGAAGTAATGAGTAACGATATTTAATTACTTCTGGAGAACAGCACGAGCACCCAACCTAGTTGTCAGCCCAGCTTGCGCATGTAATTTGCACGTCGAGAAAACGCTGGATAGACCATAAAAAGAGGCGCGCAAGTTACGCCAGTATAGCAATTATCCCTGAATAAACTCGGGAAAAATCGAGGAGTAATTAACGACGGCAAATATTGGAAGCAACACATCCAAGGTAACGAGATAATAACATGTTATTTTCAAGCTGAGGAACGCCTTCCTTTCAAAGCACAGTAACGAGAGCAACGTACTTTGTTACTTTATAAATGAGCAACGAGTAAAGGTATTTCGTTGCATGATTTCAGTAACGCGTACGTGTCTGGCATCGGGTAACCCCCCGAGCCTCGTCCCGCTCTCGACGCAGGTCCTGCAGCAGGTCTTCGAGGCCGTGGGCAGAACACGTCGTCGCGTGCGACTCGAGCTTCCCAAGTTCACGGCCGCCTTCGAGACGGAGCTGGGCGACGTGCTGCAGGACCTCGGCATCCGCGAGGCCTTCACGGACGAGGCTAACTTCCGCACCGTGACCAGGGCCACTCCCGTCAGCCTCACCTGGGTCGTGCACAAGCTTGAGCTGTCCGTGAACGAGGGCGTCAGCCCGACGGTCATGTCGGCCGCGTGCGGCAACAGCGAGAGGGACGCGGCGGCGCCGCACGAGCTCGAGTTCCTCGTGAACCGGCCATTCGTCATCTGCGTCCGGAAACTCGACATACTCGTACTGCTGGGTTGCGTGCGTAGGATACAGGAGGCCCGATGACCTTCCGAAGAGTGCGTGAACACGTTGAGAATATGGTGTGACGTGTCCGATTCAGAGGACGCGCATGTGTTAACAAGGTGTTTAAGCTCAGCCTAGCTAGACCAAGATCGCACCTTCAGTGTCCACAAGTTTAACGAGAACGTGTTGTTTGTACCCTGTAAGGTTGGTTCACACAGTAGCGCCGGTTGCGTTCATGACAACCAATATGACAGTAACGACCGGAACACCGAGACAACCGTGACTCCTGATCGCTTCACGAAGCTATATCTTTCATTGTTTGCCAAGTTGTGTACTGTGACCACTTGTCCCGAAGACTTTGTCGTTGCTGTCGTTCCGGGCACTCTGGACGGAACCGACGTAAGTGTCTGAACCAGGGTTTATGGCTTTTTTTCGATGCAATCAGGGGTAAAGAGCCATAGCGTGTTCTACACCAACCGGCGTTGTTGAAGCGTGATCGTATCTTAGGCAATATGTATTTTTTTTTTTGTATTTGGGAGCGCAGTTGGTCGTGTTTTAGTCGAGTGTGACTCTCCTCGTATCACAAGGCCGCCAGGATGTTTCAATAAATATGAGCGTTGCAGTCAACGTCGAGTCAGTGAGTTCTGCCTTGAAATAAGACTCAACGAGCAGACGAGCTGGTCACAGATAATAACTGTGTAAAAACAAATGGACCCGACAAGAGCACGCAGAAAGAGACAACACAACATTTGTGCTGTGCGAGTTATTCTAGGCAACCCAGAAGACGTTTGTCAAGAGCGCCATGACAGCACTCAAGGCAACTGGAGCCTCGGACTAGAGGCACCCACTCAACTCCTCTAATTCTTTCTACCCTTATCACCCCCCCCCCCCTCCCTTTTCTCCTTTTTCTTTAATCAAGATGTTTACAACAACAACATCGAGGCCAACGTGACTGCGATTAAAAAACCTCAATGTCTGATCGAACTACCACGTGGGAACTTTTTTTAGTGAGGGGGGGGGGGGGGGGGGGGTCGATAGTGATGCTACGATTTTCTCTAAGATTGGTTCATGTTTTATGAACTGCATATCATACAGTGTGAGATAAGTGCCCTGAAGCGTGTGCGGTCTCAAACAGTGACGCTTCGGGTCACAAACCACGTCACTCAAAGCCGGCATACTGAGTGGTCCGGAGCTCTCCGTAACCGCAAGGACTGCGTTTGGATACCCGCAACGTGTCGGGGGATATTATTAAAAATCAGAATAGAAAAAAGTGGGGGAGTGTGTAAAACTAATAAAGGTTATGTGTATCTAGACTGCCGCCGAATATAATCAGATCACTCGTTTTGAAAGAAAAGTATTTGAACGATACCAACATTCATCAGAGAGTAATGAATTTCAAGTAATTTGAATGCTATATAATCAGTCTAGTACAAGTCTCGGTATTAGCGGCGAGATGTTTTAGTGGCGCCGTCCTATGGTTACCTCTCGTGACGTCATTACCTTGCGAACAACAAGTTCGATGGTGTTTGTAAGGAGCATGGTGGAAGCTTGAAATCATTGCGCTCTTAAAGCAACACTACCAACACCGCCGAAATTCAAGTTCTTCCATTCCTCTTATTTCCGCCGATGAGAAATTTGCTGACGTCATAGCCAGCATTCGGCCAATCGCGTAAGGCCGACCACAGCGACGCTTTCGATCGCGCACGTCGCCAATATGGCGAAGTGCCCGCCAGTCAACGTTACCGCCAGTGCCTTGTGACGTAACAATATACCGCAAGATGTCGGGGTGGTCAGAAGGGAGGCATTGCCGGAAGTCACGTGAGTTGTATCACTCCTCGTGCTTACCGCGACCGCGTGTAATATTTTTTTTATTTTATTTTTGTTATTCTCCGCACTTCCGCGAGCAATCCAAGCAGAAAAGGGTTTATTTAATTTGCTTTTCATCGCCTAATGTTGCTGTACAGGTAGAAGAAGAGGAGTCAGTGAACCTTGTAAGCAAGTTCTGCTCATGTTCTAGACAAAACACGTACTTTATGCTCGACGTTTACTTGTACTTGGTACACTCACCCAGAGCCTTTTGCAATCACCAGTTCATATTCTCTAGACGACAAGCATCTTCAGCCTGGAGAGTATTCGATGACTCGACAACCTCGGTGTCTGAACCTTCAGCAATGCGATCGGGCGTGTCGTATGCTAGCAATCCTAATTTCCGCAAGCGTTCTAAGAATTTTTTTTTTTTTTTCAAAACTCGATAGCTTGTTTTGTGCCCAGTATGGCTTTGTACCATCGGACTAATGGAATGCACTCGTACACTGGCTTGTACGCGCAACGCTTTCATCATTGACCTCCAACACGTCGATCCACTGACTGTTCGTCCTCAACTTTTACAGCACGCAAACTAACCAATGGTGCAGCGATAAAAAGCTAGTGGAACTAAAACTTCGTTTTTTACGACCGCTCGCAAAAAAGACAAGAATAAAAAAATAAAAAAAGTCTTAAGCACAGTCGTGGGGAGCACGAGGAGTGAAACTCACATGACTTCCAGCGAACCCAGTTCTAGTGACGTAGGTCGATGCCTCCATTCTGACCGCCCTGGCACCTTGCGGTACATTGTTACGTCACAAATAACTAGCGGGCACTTTGAATTTTTTTTTTTTTGGCGTGTCAGAGGCCCTTTAAGCAGTTCGCGACAGAGAAAAGCAAAACTACATGAACTTCTTAACACCGAATCTAATGCTGAGGGAGTAGCACCTTGGAATTACGACGATCGGCTGTTGCGTCTGCTCTCATCAAGCACCAAAATGGCGGCGCCCACAACAATATCGGGGAAGATAGTAGTGTCGATACTCTAGGCGTAGCTCATTTAGTGGCTCTATAGGTCTACAGCGCCAGTAGGCCTGAGTACAGTTCAATGTTTTACACAAGCCGTAGCCACTGAACCCCCACTTCCATGATATTCAGCGTTTAAACGTTCCACAGGCACGAGATCGTGGCTTTGAAGCGACCGATGTATGTTCTCTCTCTCGCAGAACGAGTTCTTGTGCTCGAAGGCAGACTGGCAATAGCCTTCACTGCCGTCCATTGGTCGATTCCCTCCTTGGTTAAGTGCCAAAAGCTCTCTGAAATGAGAACATTGATCCGTTTGTATTTTTCGAAGCAGCGATACTGACTTGCTGAATAAGAGAAAGAAGATGGCAGCTCATTGTCGTGCGAGCCTTACGAGCGCGAGCCATATTTCTCGATGCACAAGAAGAAGCCGACCGAACGATCGGAGCTCCAGGGCCATTCGAGACCAAACCGGAAGAGATAGAACGCACAATCCTCGACTCAGAGACTCGCCGTGCATAGCTGTTTCCCCATGTCTTCGAAGCACCCCAAATCTGCAAGCCCTGACAAATCGGGCCCTCCTCCGGACGAGTCCCTGACCGCCGACGGTTCTGCCGTCTCGGGAGGACCGCCAACGGTGCCTCCTACCGATCCTGCGGCCCTCAAGAAGGGGCGCGCAATCCAGGAGACATCGGCAAAAGGCCTATTTTCAGGCACGTCCACCCCCTCAAGAACACCACCTTCTTCGACCTCGCTGGCCGTCTTCTCCAAACTGGTCAATCCCGACGTCCGCTTCGGTCAGGACAATCAGATCGAAGCTGATACAGTAATCGGTCAGGGCGCGCTGTCGGCCTCTCAAGGCATACCAGGCAATGCCGCTTTTGTCCAAAACGTCTCCCCGAACAAGCGGGTCCTCGACGACACAAAACCCCGACATTACAAGCCTTCCGCTGAGGACGAGAATCGTGGTTCGGACAGGCGTCCTAGTTGGAGCAAATATGTCTTTCCGGACAATCAAGTTCTTAGCGATACGGGAATTGAACCCGAGAAACGTTACACTCAGGACAAGCATCCTCGTGCGGACCAACATCCTATTGCATGCAAGGATGTTTCTTCTGACAAGCGAGTTCTCAGCGACACAGAAATTAATCCCAAGAAGCCTTCCACTCAGGACAAGCATCCTGGTGCAAACAAGAGTCCTGGTACGGGCAGGGACGGTTCTCAGGACAAGCCTGTCCCCAGCGGCAAAAATGTCAAGCCCGAGAAGCGTTCTGCTCAGGACAAACGTCCTGGTGCAAACAAGTTCCCTGGTACAAGCAGTAGCGTCGCTACAGACATGAAAATCCTCAGCAGCACAGTACTTCAGTCAGAGAAGTCTGCTCAGGACAAGCATCCTAGTGCGGTCAAGCATCCTAAAGACGTCTCTCCGGACAAGCAAATCCTCGGCGTCACAGCGCTTCAACTAGGAAAACCTGCTCAGGACAAGCATCCTGGTGCGGACAAGCATCTTAGTACGAGCAAAGACGTCTTTCGAGACGAACAAATCCTCGGCGGCACGGAACTTCAACCCGAAAAGCCTTCTGCTCAGGACAACCATCCTGGTACTAGCAATGGCGTCTCTCCGGACAAGCGAGCTCTCACGGACAAAGAGCTCCATCGTGACAAGTCTCCTGGCCAGGATAAATATCTTGATACGGAGAAGACGACCGAGGGGGTACGGTTCACCGTTGCTCCCAAGTCGCCCGTCCCGGAGGCGTTCTCGCCTCCGATGAGAGGTGCGTGAGACAACGCGAATTCGCGAACGACCTAGAAACGTAGGACGGGTGAATTCGCTGGCGGTCATAGGTTTGCCGCTGAGCTCGTGCTGATGGCCACCTTATTTAACATTATGCTTATCGTTCTCAGCTGCAAGTGGAGGCTCATTCAGAACATACGCGCCGTGGACGACGTACTGAAGATAACGTAATAAGGCAGGGGAGCTGGTTAAAGTGAAACATTTCTAAAACCCAAGACGGAGGCTGCAAGGAGGGGACAAACACAAGACGTCTTCTGTTTGTCCCCTCCTTGTAGCCTCCGTCTTGGGTTTTACACATGTTTGACGTACTAAAATTTGTTGTTTACGAAATTATAGATCATAGTCTACTTGTGCTAGCTCACAGTCAAGCCTATAGCGCACGCTTGCAACGGCGCGAGCCAGAAAACGCTCCTGAGGAATCCAAACACAGTAGTGCTTAAACAATATCCTATTTATCACCTGATAAGAACGACAATCTTAATGGTCTGGAAGCCATCCTTACACTCCGCGTGCGTAACCGTTGTTGAACCTTGTTTTCGGCATGCCCTCAGCAGCAGGGAGGTCTTCGAGAATTGTTCCGCCTCTCTCGCGAGCTTCCCTCCGATAGCGCTTCGGTGCCTTGCGAGCTTTGAGCGTGCGCGAGCCGTCAAAGCACGACAGAAGGCAATGTGCGCGTGCTTGAGGTCATGGACCCCGGAAGAAACGCATTGCGCTTATGGTTCCCTGGTACTTTGGCCCAACGTCTGTGAAGTTTCCGGAAAGAGGAGTGCGCATGGCCAGCTCGAATTGGCGCTCAAGCATGCGTACCCGCCCCTTTGACTGCGTAGCCGCCACCAAACTTTGTCCATGATCCCATAGCGCGGTCAAAATATTTATGACAAACTGCTATGCAATCTACCCCATAAGCGTGGCGTCACCGGTCCAAACAAGCCGTTGCTAGGGGCGTCGTAATGAACGAATACATGGGTCTGGATTCCGCTCCGAAAGAACGATCAGTCAAAGATCGAACGTGGAATTTAGACGTCTAGAAATAATATATAAAGGAAGCCTTGATTTCACACTTACCCCGACAGAAGTTTGAAAGGAATCGGCTGTTTCTGAAATATCTGCAACGGCAACTTCCGGTCCTCGAGACGCCTCGAGATGCCTGTTGCAGACGACGAACGCATAAAGAACGCACACGGAATGCCGTCTACAATAGTTTGAATCGTTTGCACAATGATACTATTTTTATTGTGTATTTATTTGTAATGTAAGAGGCTTAAAAAATGAAAGCCGTTTACAACTCCCTGTAACGCCGAATTAGAGCGCAGCTCTTGAGGAGAAGGGGAAGGTAAGAGGGGGGGGGTCACGTGGCCTGGAGGTCACGTGACCTCGACCTTTAGGGGGGAAAATTTTCCGCTAGATCTAGCGGGAAAATTTTTCCGCTAAATTTAGCGGGGAAAATTTTCCGCTAAATTTAGCGGGGAAAATTTTCCGCTAGATTTAACGGAGAAAATTTTCCGCGAAATTTAGCGGGGAAAATTTTCCGCTAGATTTAGCGGGGAAAATTTTCCGCTCGATTTAGCGGTAAAAATTTTCCGCTAGATTTAGTGGGAAAATATTTCCGCTAAATTTAGCGGGGAAAATTTTCCGCTAAATTTAGCGGGGAAATTTACCCATCATGCACCGCGCGGTTACGCCGACGGCGACGCCGCTCAAGCCGGAAACGGGCGCCTAAGAGCTGCGCTCTAAAACTAATCAGGTTTATTAAAACGAATTGTAATTACGTGCGAAACGGGATACTGTCGATGAAAATCATCGCAGGTATGGAGATCTGCTAAAAAAACAGCGAAAAAGGCATCTCTTTAGAACGTGATATCAAACCAGTGTCGGGCCCTCTTTCTGATTTTGCCCTTAACGTGCATTGTAATGAAAATAACAATTATTAATGCGAAAGCATTAACTGTCTTATGAAGCGAGCCGACGCCATCAGCTTTGAAACCGCGCCAAACGGCACTTTAAATCCTTTCTCCAAGTGAAGCCAGCTCCCAACTATGAAACCACGCGAAAAGCCTAGCCAAACGGCCCCTAGTTTCCCCGATCCCAAAGGAGCGGAGTAAAGCTGATGGATTTCGGCTTCGGTCCCATTGGCTGGCGCGCGTCGACGAGGCTCCCATTGGCCGCTGCGCGTCAGTTTCAACGACCGCCACCCGATGGCGCTGCGTGTCCGCGAGGCAGCGGCTCCACCGCTCCACGCCAGGTCAGCGCACCGAGGACAGCGCGCGCGCTCGACCATCAGACGAAAGAAGGGAGCGGAAGAGCGGTGTGCATGCTTTCGCATTCACAACTAATAAGGAGCGCTTAGGTGTACGTCGAGCCTTTCTTCGACTCTAACATAATCCATTAGAAATCCCAAACTTCGTTTCTCAGGTTCGCATTTAAGGCGTGTTTCGTATCTGCCATAAAATCATCAAACTGAGAAAAAAAACCTACCGATTCTTCAGTTAAAAAAAAAAAAAGACATGCGTGCATGACTGAGAAGGAAGAAGAAGAAGAAAGGGCAGAAAGGAAGACAAAGAAGTTAACCTGGGGTATTTTGTCCCGGTTTGCTACTTTGTTTTGGGGGAAAGGGGTGAGAGGATTAAAAGAGAGAAGAAAGAACAGAAAGATAAAAAAATAAACTACAAAGTTTGAACACTAACACTGCGCTATTCACTAACAATGAAGGTCATCTTCTATAAGCAGAAGTCCAGGCGTGTTGTTTTTAGGAATCTAACTAGTGCTTTTGTGGCCTTGGCTTCTTTGTGTGGATTGTCCCAAGCACCAAGCACCTGAGTCACGGAGAAGGGTCGGTTGTCTAGGCATGCTAGCGTGTTTTTGAGTTGTGTCCTTTCTGCGTCGTAGATGACGCAATCACGCAAGATGTGATTAATTGTTTCAATAGAGTCATAACTTGGGCACTTGGGTGTTGTGACCTGTCCAATCCGATGAAGGAACTTGTGTGTGTATGCTACACCGAGTCTCAGTCTATGTATCACTGCCTCTGTCCGCCGTGGCATATCACTTGGAGTGTGGAACAAAAGATCCGGATCCAAAGCGTAGAGAGGTCCATACTGATGATAGGTCGCAGTATGCCACAATCTTCTTGTTTCGGTGAAGGCGTAGTGATTAATGAGAGACCGTATATCGTTTTGACAGTACGGCACCATGACGTTTGGAGTTAAGAAATGGGCTGATTTCGCACCAGCATCAGCTACCTCGTTCCCAGGGATGTGACAGTGACTTGGGATCCATTGAAATTTAATAGTGTGTCCCAGGTCGAAGCATTTTTTAAGATTCAGTAGAACGTCAATAAGGATTTGATCGTTTTGATTATGTCTCATAAATGTGGATATCACTTGTAGTGCCGGTTTACAGTCCGAAAATATTGTCCAGTGTTCGGCCGGTTTCGGGAAGATCATTTCAAGAGCTTGATTAATTGCCACTAATTCAGAGGCCGTAGATGACGTCATGGGACTAAGCTTAAATGCCTTCGTTGTTACGTGACTTGGGATAACCACACATGCTGTTGAGCTATTCGAACTTACTGACCCATCAGTGTAAACATGAGTTGTTGACGCATGATCACAAAGTATATTCGCTAACACAAGTTGCAAAATTACGGAGATTGGGGTGTTTGCTTTCTTCCTGATTCCCTTAATGTCCACTGTGACATCAGGCACGGGAAGCCTCCATGGGGGTACTATTGAAATCTTTGCCGGTGCAAGATCATCTGGAAAGTGGGCTCTCATTTGGGACAGAGCTTTAGAGTAGCTTGAGTGTTGACGTTCAAGGTCAATATTGGAGAGAGGGTGATTAGCATGTTTTGTAATGTGCCTTAAGTGGACTCTTACTGTTTCCAGCATAAGCAAAACTTCTACCGGTGTAGCGTGAGCTTCTGCAATTGTGCCAGCGGTCGAAGTACAAGTCGGAAGTCCAAGACATGCACGAAGAGCGCGCGCTTGTATGCTTTTGATTGTGTTGACATTTGTCTGACATAGGCCATGTATTGCGGGCAGACTGTATCGCAGCAAGCCTACAAAAAGAGCTCGATATAGATGGAGGAGAGCCGGTACTGTCGCGCCCCACGTAGTGCCTCTAATAAAACGAGAGAGATCAACAAAGCCTGTGAGCTTCTTTTTTAAATAAGCAACATGCGTCGTCCATGTCAATCCCCTGTCAATGTATACTCCAAGGAACATATGACTAGTTACGTATTGAATTGTCTGGTTACAGATACGTAGGGGATATGAATCCATGTTACGCCTTGTAAAAGCGATGGCAGCTGATTTGGCGGCAGAGATTTCAAGGCCTCGAAGGTAGAGATATTTTTGAAGTCTTCTCAATGCAACCTGTATTCTTGCTTTTGCTTGCACCCGAGTAGAACCAGAGGCCCATATACAGATATCATCTGCATATAATGACGCGTTAACGTTTGATGGCAGCACTTGGTCCAGTCGAATGAGTGCAAGGTTAAATAGTGTAGGGCTCAAAACGCCTCCTTGAGGAAACCCCCGGTAGATGTAGTGATCGGCTGTATCACCCTCTTCCGTCGTCATGAAAATTGAGCGTCTTGTGAGGTAACTCTTTATCCATGCATAGAGACGCCCCCCTACGCCAACCTCTAAAAGTGCTTGGAGGACAGCCTCATGCGTGACACGATCGAACGCTCCCTTCACGTCGAGAAAAGCCGCAACTGTGACTTTGCGCTTTGCTCTTTCTTCTTCTACGTAAGTAACAAGGTCGATAACAGAGTCTATTGAGCTCCGACCTCCACGGAAACCATGCATTATTTTCGGATACGTATTTCTTTGCTCAAGATACCATTCTAAGCACCTATTGATCATTTTTTCCATCCGTTTTCCTACGCAACTTGCAAGTGCGACAGGACGATGCGACGAGAGAAGCAGTGGCGACTTTCCAGGCTTTAGCAAAGGAACAATTCTTGCTCTTTTCCATGAGTCAGGTACCTCTCCATCTGTCCATGATTGATTAAACAAGTTCAGAAGCCAGTTTTTAACATCGGCGGCCATATGGGTTAAAAAGGAATATTTGATGCCATCCGGACCAGGGCACGAGTTGGGTTTTAAAGACGCAAGCGCTACGTCAGGTTCCCTTAAGGAAAACAGATCGTCAAGACAGTTATCAAACTTAGCAGGAGCGCCACCTTTATATAGTCGAGTGACCCTATACAGTCTAGTATTCGCTGGTTGGGTTACGCTTGCTGTGAGCAAAACGCAGAATTCATTCGCTATAGTTTTCTGAGGGCACTTCATTGATAATGAAAGTGCCCGAAATGGGTGATATTGTTGGGGAGGTGTTTTAAGTCCCCTCGATATTTTCCATATTATACTGAGTGGTTTTCGAGGATCAATGTTTGCACAAAATCCTCGGTATCGGCGTTGGCCAAGTTTATCTAAATGACGACTTTTTTTTTTTTTTGTAGTCTTCTTGCCGCTCGAAGATCCTCCTTAAGTTTAGATCGTCTAGCGCACCGTTCTGCCAGCCGTTGTATCGCACGGAGATGTTCATACTCGGCATCGATCACTGTTCGATGAGTTGAAGTTTGTAACTGTGCGTTGATGATTTTGCAGAAGACATGATTGCACTCTCAAATTCGTGGAGGCTATTCATTGTTTTGTTTTTCATTGCCTCTTCAAATTCCAACCAATTCACTCGCTGGATTATGTTGCCTTTTTGTTTATTGACAAAATCGTGAATTATTGTGTAGGTTGGGATATGATCACTCCCGCGCATTTCTACATCTGTGAACCAGGCAACAGATGATGCCAAGCTCGATGACACGAATGTCAAGTCAAGGCAACTGCTGCCACTTGTACCATGTAGGTATGTGGGACTTCCATCATTCAGGATAAATAAGTTATGGACGTCAGCTATATCAGCAAGGCATCTCCCGCGAGGAGTCGTTTGAACACTCCCCATAGATGGTGATGCGCATTAAAATCGCCAGTTATAATGTGAGGTGGGGGTACCGTATTTAGAATGTTTTCTAGGCGTTGTCTCTCAAATTTCGATTTAGGCGGTATATACGATGCAATTATAGAGCAACGAGAGCTTATCGTCAGAGATTGAAGCACACGCGTACTCATTGTCCTCGTGAGGTGGAATGACATGTGGCACATATGTGAGGTCTCGACGGATGAATAGCGTGACTCGGCTATCCCCAGCAGTACGCGATGAATCAAATTTTTCGTAACCTGACAATTGTAGATTCTGGGGTAACTTTGATTCACATATCACTGTGATGGGATATTTATACTTTTGTGCCAACTGACGGAAGTCTGATAATCGTGGTCTTAACCCCCTTGCATTCCATTGAAATATTGTTGCTGCCTTATAAATATCTTCCATTACGTGGGACCTTGTTTTCTATTGATTTAAAGCCAATTTTACGATATTAAATGTTCCAAAGCAAGAAAAGCCTTGACTTCAGGGAGCTTGTTGGCATCTGGTGACGTTTGCAGGATGGCTTTAAGAGCTACAAAAATATTGGGATCAGAAGTTTGGTTATATCACCTTGTTGATGCGATTCAAATCGTGGCAGATGTGAAGCTTGAGGAGCCTTTGGTGGCCTGTAGTTTTTAGATGGTTGAATATTGCCCGATGTACGTCGGGCTGTCGAGCTTGGTGCTGGTAGGGACGGTCCTTGTTTTGGTTCGTTGGGGGCGTTTTCTTGAGTCTCCTTGATGATACGCGGCTTGCGCACTTTAGTTGGACGTTTCAGAACGCTGGAGTATGTGGTCAGCTGTGCCTTGTCTTGTTGAGATTGAGGCGGCTCAGGTACTCGAACAACTTCAGGGTTTGGTGACGGTGCACGGCGCGTTGCATGTCTACCGTTCAGCATGTTTGAACGAAATGCTGCCGAAGCCGCTTGTTTCCGTGAACACCCTGAGAATGTCGCTGGATGATTTCCGCCACAATTAGCGCATTTCGTTTCGCTCTTGTTGGTGCAGTCTTTGTAACGATGTGGCCGAGCACATACCTTGCAGCGTTGAGGACCCCTGCAGTATCTGAGGGTAAAAGCGCTAAAAACAACGGACAAGTAAAAGAAACGAACAACACAGAGCGCTACTTGCAACTGAAGTTTATTCTCGGAAAAACACATATATATGCACCGTGAAACCCCGACATGTACTACAGAAATGCAACATCACCCAATCAGTGTACGTCAGTCCACTATCTACTTTACAAAAGATTTTAAAAACGCCATCGTGATCCTTTTAGGGTCTGTAATTCCGAGAGTGTGGTGGAATTCCTTAAAGATTCGAATCCCGGTACTTGTGACGCGGTTTCTTTCGATGTCGAAGACCTCTTTTATTCAATCCCACATGAGGCACTTTTTGAGGCGGTTAGGGAAGCTATTGAAACCTTTGGTGTTTTAAAGTTTCAAAATGAGTGCGGCGTGTATGAGGAGGGGTTTTTAGAATTGTTACGCTTCTATCTGAGCTCTACCTATGTGGTTCATGAAGGAGTAAAGCTCATACAGAAGGAAGGTGTATGTATTGGGACAAGCGTGGCGCCTGTGCTGAGCGACCTGTTTTTAGCGAAGTGTGACAGAGATATTGAAATGCGGTTGGATAAAGAAGTTTTACGTGTTTTTAGGTATGTAGACGATTACCTGGTGTTTTTTCGTTCGAAGAAGGATTCTGAAAGAGAGGGCTTCATTTCAAAAATGTTAGGAGTGTTTAGGAACAGTGCATCAGGGCTCAGTTTCACCAGTGAAAGTCCCGCGGGTGAATGCTTGCAGTTTTTAGATCTTAAGATTTTATTTCACAATTCCCATGTCTGTTGGTTTTATTGCCCTAGGGCTAAGAAGAGGGTGTTACCATTTGATTCAAATCACTCAAAAGTAATTAAGAGGGGCATTGCCTCTACATGCCTGAGGGCTGCCTTAATGAAGTCTTGCCCACATAAGATAGAAGACAGCTTTAGGTTGCAGGTGGTGAAGCTAGAGGAAGGAGGGTTCCCACCTACGCTCCTTGTGGGGGTGGCAGAAGGCCTAATAAAGAAACTTCAGGGAAGGTGTGGTGGTAAAGGAGAGAAACCAAGACGTAGACCAGTTGTAATTCCTTATGTTCATAAGGTGAGCCACAATATAAAGAAAGTGGGGCAAAAACATGGTGTTCCCGTTTTACTCTCAGCTCCTCAAAAACTGGGCAGATTGTGTGGAAAAGTTGGACGAGGGGAGACACGCTTCGGTGTCTGTCAGAAAAAACATAAGACCAGGTATGTGGAGTGTAGCGAAGGCGTGGTTTACAAGATTCATTTATCATGTGGCAAAGTATACATAGGCCAATCGGGACGTTGTGTAAATGATAGGCTCAGGGAGCATGCGCTGTCAGTTCGATCGTCACCCTCGGGAAATCTGGCTGTACACTGTGATAGATGTGGGTGTGTCCCGAGGTTTGACAACACCATTATCTTGGCCCGAAACCAGAACAAATTGACAAGGGAGATATCCGAAGCGTTTTTCATAAACGAGTGCGTTGAAGGAACGTGTGTCAGCACTCCATCGGTAGCCCTGTTTGGCTCTGAGATGGCGTTTTTAAAATCTTTTGTAAAGTAGATAGTGGACTGACGTACACTGATTGGGTGATGTTGCATTTCTGTAGTACATGTCGGGGTTTCACGGTGCATATATATGTGTTTTTCAGTACTTCGCAACATGGCCGTATTTTTGGCATTTGAAGCACTGCACAGGTGATCCGAAGTATTCCTCGACTGGATGGCTGGTGAATCCAAGAAACACTCGTAGTGGCATTGGCCGATCTGTGCGAAAGGCGAGTAAGACACTTTCAGATGGTTGCTCTTCGATGCTTCCGTCCTCCTTCCGATAATATGCAATTTGCCGTTGAACGGATGTTACGCCGTTGTCAAGTAGGTACTCCAGCAGTGCAGAGTTGGAGTATTCAAGAGGAACGTTCTTGATTTTCCCCAGATTCTTTGAATATGTCTCTGGCACGTGGGCGGTGTCATGCCGACGTATCGTCGCTCCCTGCTGCCGCCGTCGACGCTCATCCAGTCTTTTGTTTCTATACTTCGTTTCAGCTTCGGTTCGAGCGCGGCCGATGTTATGAGCCGAAGGGCCAATCAAGCAGCGAAAGAGCCACAACGTCATGGCGTGCTCTCTGCAGTGGATAGGACCAGCCGGCATTCGCCGTCTCTCCATGCGCGCTCCTCCGTCGGCTAGTCCTATCAAGCGCAGAGAGCACGCCATGACGCTGCGCTATTTGCGCTGTTTGATTGGCCCTTCGGCCTATAACATCAGCCGCGCTCGGACCGAAGTTGAAACGAAGTATAGGCAAAAGTTCGCCGATTAAATCTTTATTTTCTGTTTTACGCTTGTCGATCTGTTTCCATCTGCGACAATATATATATATATATATATATATATATATATATATATATATATATATATATAGAATACTTGACAGCTGTCGAATCTTGATCATTCACTAAAGCAACTGTGCTGTCAGAAATCCTTGAAGCGTGTGCTGCAGCCTGCACTTTGACCTTGATATACTTATATACACGTCGTCCTTGATATACACGTCGTCCTCCTTGATATACACGTCGTCCTCAGTGCACGTTATTCGGCTTCACAGTGTTTTCATCTTCTCAAATATTGCGGAAGCGATCGCTCCGCGAGAAGGCGTTCGCGCACTCGCGCACTTCGAGCGTCGATCAGTCAAAGATGTGCAGGGGCACTTTTCGCTTCCGAAATCCCACAGAAAGTTGACCCGGAGAATAGAATAGTTTCGTCGATTATCACAAAACTCATTCAACGCGGTCGTGTACTTTCTCAGAAAGAACCACTAAACCCGCGAAGCCATTGTGTCGTCTGCTATCAAGGCAAAACCAGTTGCGAAGCTTTATTACGGGCTGTGATGTGACAAACTATTACTTGCTATACTGGAATAACAAAAATTACTCTTCTCTCAAAGTAAGAAGTCGCAATAACTGCGTCGCACCACAGCGGCACACCGTGCCGAGCTTCGGAGAAGAGGCTCGGTAGAGGAGCTGTAACTATTACACCATCAATATAATGCAACATGTTTTTAATGAATATTAACCTCCAAATAGAGTAGAATGACTGGTCAGAGTTTAAAAAAAATCGAGGACGGTTTTTTTTTTTTTTTTAATCGCCCTTAAAATATTTTTATTTTGGTGTTTGTCTTGTGTTTGCTTGCCAAAATCTCCCCAACCCGCGCCTAAATAAATTTGAATTTTAGTGAATTTATTTCCATTTAAAAGTAAAGTATTGAAATAAAATATGACGTTTCTGACTAAATTATTTCCTAAGATACAGGCCTGCAAAGTTAGGGTAAAAACAATCAAGCAACCGAAATTGATGTTTTTTATATTTTTTTAAACATATTAAACAATAACAATTTTTTTTTCGTATTGCTAAGTACATATAAATTGTACTAAAAAATTATGAAATGCACCTAAGAAGTATAACTTCAGTTATTAATCACTAAAGTTGACCCCTCCGGCTACGCAAGCAAATGCGACTTTCCACTTCTACGTTATGTACGATTTTTTGCGTCCGACAATTTTTTTTCTGGGTGAAAATAATTCTGATTTTGTTTATTTCGGACATCGGGAAATAACATAAAATTATGAAGCAAATTAAAAAGGTCGACCAGCCACCCCCTGTTCGATCTTATCTGAAATCACCCCGCTTTACGGTACTGAGACGATAGAAAAGTATTCATGATTACATATTGAGAAGTCGCAATGCTTAAAAAAATTATTTACTTTTTTATCAGTGTGAGGGTACGGATGACAGGGACAGGGTTAAACGTTACTTAAAAGGGTTTAATAACGATGGCGAAGTCATACAGCGGTTATGGCGGCAACATGGCATGGCGGAAGCGTCGTCTAGTGACCCCTGGTTGGGCCAGGCTTGGCTTTGTGAACAAAAGACGTCAGCAGGTGGCACTAGTGATGAGCCTGCTCACACCCGACTCCCTCTTAATAGGACCAAGGTCCTTTGGTCCCGAAGCTTTCAGTCAGAAAGGTCGTAATCTGTCAAGTAGTTGGACAAGCGTCGCACTCGTTGGGTCCTCGAGCTTGGACCGGGGGTTGCAAGTTCTGTGTTGACACTGGGTGTTGGTCCGGTTGTTATGGGTTCTGCTTCGGCACTGGCTGTCGGTCCAGTTGTCACAGGTTCTGCTTCGGCACTGGCTGTTGGTGCGGGTCGCAGATGGGCAAGGAGGGTAAGGTCAACGTATGGAGGACGGAATACTTTGAGCTGGCTGGAGTGCGCAACCTCTCGTCTCTTGATGAATTGTCGGCTGGATTAGTTATACGGCGGATCTCGTAGGTGACTGGGGTCTTCTGTGCGATGACTTGATAAGGTCCCTTGTAGGTTGGAGCAAGTTTTGTAGTGCCATCTGTGATTGGTTCTTGACGTCGAAGCCATACATACTGGCCTGGTGTGAAGGTGACATGGCGATGGCTCTTGTCATAGCGACGTTTCCGTTGTTGCTGAGCTTGCTCAGAATTCTGTTGCGCTTCGCTGCGGCGTTCTGACAGGTCCAGAAGTCTTGCTTCTAGGGTGGTGGTTCCAAGGCGCCGGAACTTCTCCATGGGTAGTTTGGGTACATATCCGTGCAGCAACTCAAAAGGAGAAAACTGTAAAGTTGCATTGAGGGCTGTGTTCACAGCGAAGGCTGCGGCGCTTAGTTTCTCTTCCCAACGTGATGGCTCTGCATTGCACATCTTTCTCAGCACCGAGACGTGCGTTCCGTTACTTCACTCGGCAAGCCCATTGCTTGCCGCACGGTAAGCTACCGAGAAGTGTTGTCGAATACCGTGAAAAACCAAAAATCGTGTGAATTCGCAGGACTCAAACGCACGACCATGGTCAGACAGGTAGTCATCGGGCACACCGTAGTGGTAGAAGACGGTGTACAAGTGCTGAATCACTTCTTTGGTGCAAGTTGTTGAGACGGCACCTGGCACAATGAAACGCGTGGCAAAGTCTACAACGTTCAGAATGTACTTGCCACCATCTCTTAGAGGCATTGTAACGTGGTCCAGTGCAATAGTGCTGAAGGGGACTTCGGTTGTCGGCATGAAGCCCATCCTCCCAACGTTGCGTGTGGTAGGGCGGTTGTTGACCTGGCAAAAAATTGGGTTGTGTGTATGTTTATAGAGCCTAGCACTTGGTCTGCCCCAACGGGCGACGAGTCTCCCAGCTGTAGATGAGAAATTTAGCCAGTGCAGTACAACCGCTAGCCTGGGGTCTTTAACGTGCATCACGCAGTAGTGATACACGACCGCACGCCGGTACGATGCTCATCCAGATCGAAACAGGCAGGGGTGGGGATTGAACCTAGGATCCTGGGTTCTGCAGCGCGAGCTTTCGCTCCACGTGCTCCGAGCTGGTGTGCGCTAGACCACTCGGCCACCGATCCCCCCTGTTGACCTGGCATGCTTGGCATCCATCAACATACTGGGTCACCGTTGAGGTCATTCGTGGCCACCAATAGCGGTCCTGCAGTTTCTTCAGTGTGCGCTTTGCATCCATGTGGCCGCTGTTATCGTGAGTCAGCTCAAGCACCGACTTTCGCAACTTGTGGGGCACAATTGAGTTCACGTTTGGATGCGTGCGACGGTAGAAAATGTCATCGATGACGACAAAGTCTTGCTTTGCTTCATCGTCGGTCAGTAGTCTCTGGTGTAGGGAAAGGCACTCTTCGTCTTCCTGCTGAAGTTTACGCAAGGTCACCATTGGCTCCACAGTGGCACAGGCAAGACGTGACAGCATGTCTGCGACAACATTTTGTTTGCCTGGTTTGTGTTGCACAGTGAAATCGAACTCCACAAGGTCCATGAGATTCCCGTGAAGCGACGTGACGGCTTGAAGTTGGCCGTCAGGCAGGCGACTGACCAATTATCGGTCAGTAAGCAAAACTTCCGGTTAAGGAGGTAGTGGTGGAACTTCTGGGAGATAGCCCAATGAACGGCCAAGCATTAATGTTGCTGTGCAAGTTCTTTTCGGTTGCTGACAAAGCTCTGCTAGCATACTCAATGACCACCTCGTTGCCATCCTGGAGTTGTGAAAGGACAGCACCAAGTGCCACAGCTGATGCATCTGTGGTCACCGTAGTCAGCGCTGAAGGATCGAAATGCCCAAAGACAGGAGCAGAGGTAAGCGCTTGGCGGAGAGCTTGAAATGAAGATTCACAAGTGGGGGTCCACTTAAAGGTTCCAGTCCTGATGATGGTCTGGAGAGGAGCCGAAACCTTGGAGAACTCGGGGATAAAACGTCGGTAAACGTTTGCAGTCTGCAACCAAGACAGGAGAGACTTGGCAGTTGTCGGTGTGGGTATCTTCAGGATGGCTTCCACTTTTGCTGGGTTGGGTCGTTTCCCTACCTTGGAGAGGACGTAGCCTAGGAACGTCAATGATGGTACAGCGAACCGGCACTTAGTCAGCGAAACTTTAAATCCACTGGTCTGTAGCAGTGCGAGGACTTCTTCGAGCAAGTCGATGAACTCGTGAAAATTGGTGGCAAAGAGCAGGACGTCGTCCAGATACACTCGAACACCACACTTGGGGTGTCGCGGTCGACGCTGCTCGAAGACTGCTTGCATGGCTTCTTGAAATGTGGCGGGGGCATTTTTGAATCCAAATGGCATTCTTGTCCACTGGAACGTGCCACGATGAGTAATGAAAGACCTCTTGAGCTGGTCTTCCGGGCGCACTCGTATTTGCCAGTAGGCAAACCTCAGGTCAAGGCAGGCGAACAGCGAGCAACCTGCTATGTCGTCCATAATGTCCTCGGCACGGGGAAGCGGCTGAGCGACACTGACTGTCTGCTTGTTAAGTGGAATGTAGTTCACACACAGTCGTTTCTTGCTTCCACGAGAAACAATGACCATGGGGAAGGCCCAAGGGTTGGAAGAAGGCACTATGATGCCCTTCCTCAGGAGCTCTTCAGTTTGCTGCTCAATAAACTGTCGGTCATCAGCAGCATACCGATACGGTTGTTGACTGTAAGGTACAGCGTCTGGGAGTCCCAAGTCGTTATCATCTGTAGCAAAGAGAGCAATGTGTTGCTGCAGGACGTTTTGAACCGCAGTAGACTCTTCTGGCTGTAGCTCTGTGCCAATTTGGGCGTCGTTTAGAATGGAACTTGGCTTGTTGCTCTCGAAACTGTTTGGGCTAGATGTCTTTGGAGGATCACGCTCTGGCTGGGGCGATCCTTCAGGGCATGCCAGAGTCAGCCACAAGGGCAGGTTGTCATCTGGGAGAGGCTCAAGTTTGAGACCACCCGTCGAAGGGATTGTTGGTGCGAACGGGGAAAACGCCAGGGTGTGGAGAAGGACAGCGTTTGACATCCTCGGCAACACCTTCTCCTGGCACAACAAGACGGCACCCGAGCTGGGGTGGCGAATCTCAGTTGGATTAGGCGGCCTCACAACAAATTCTGCATGTGCTGCTTCGAACCACTCCTCTCCGAGTATCAGAGGCAGGGGGTTGCGCGCAAGTACCATCACCTCCACCACGGCAGTGATGGGACCGACGGAGATGCGGGTGCACAGAGTACCAGCTGGTACAACTGTGCTGCCACCTACGACGGCAATGGGTGGCCTTGTCCATGGTAGCAAGCTCAAGGTTCCGATGAGCTCCTGCGACAGTATGGTCAACTTAGACCCACTGTCAGGGAAAGCGTCAACCTTGCCGATTGTTGGGACGTCGGCTTGGACTACCGCACACTGAACCATTGAGCCCTCAAGTGGCTCAGAGTTCTGTAGGCAGGACATGGCAGGGGCATTCGTCTTGAAGCTGGCTGGCTGCTGATGACGGGGGGTCCTTGCAGCGGTGCACTTGGTGGAGATGTGACCCAGCTGCCGGCAATTATAGCACACAGCCTTGCTCAAGTCTTGGCCGGGGCGATGAGCGGGAGCTCCATGTTTTGATGTGATGGCAAGGTATCGTGCCTCCTGCTGCTCTCGTGAAAGAGACGATATGCGCTGTGGTATGGCAGACACACGTTCAGCTCGATTTGAAGGTTGAGTAGAGGAAGGCGTTGCGTGTGGTTTGGCAACTGGTGGCCTTGCACTTTCAGCCTCCGTGCGGTTTGACCTTAGATGAGAATGGCTTAAGGTCTGGTCGAGTCGTGTTACAATGTCCAAGTATGCAGTGACCGTCGCAAGGCACTGCGCTGTGATGGATGTCGCTAGATGTTCGTCATTGATGCCTTGAACAGCATACTCTATGCGCTGAGCATCAGTCAGCACGACGGGGCATTTCGAGATGAGTTTTAGTTTTGCTAGGGAATAGTTGACGAGGCTCTCTCCAGGCGACTGCACCAGAGCGGTGACCTTGTGCGCTGCCACTGCAGAAGCGTGAGGCGATCACCGAACTGCGCCTGGAAGGCGGCCTTAAAGACCGACGACCAGTTCGCGCTTTCCACTTTTCCTTCGTTTCCTCCTCTCCCCCTTCTACACTGTCCACCGTTGCCTGTTTCCTCCTTCCTCATGGTGAGGAGGATGTTCTGCCTTGCAGAATCTCGAGTCTGGTCGTCGGCCTTTAAAGCTGTCCCAAGTTAGGCACTGGCGTTCAGAAACAGCTTTCCAGTTAGCGGCTGGGCCTCAAAGCTTGCCGAGAGCGACTGCTAGAAGTGTCGAGGGCTCCCAGGAAGCCAGTCCTTGAGTTCGCTCCAGCTCCTCGATCCAATGGCGGGCCGAAATACCTCCATCGCCGCTAAAAGTTGGAAGCGACGCGGACAAGTCCGGCAGGGTAGTTACCTGCACAGGGGCTGGTGCACGTTGAGACACGGTCAGGAACTGCTGCAGCAAGCTTGTCAGTAGCTGCGTGGACTGTGCCGGGTCGAGAGTCGGGAGAGGCGATGACTCTTGGGAACCTTCTGCGGAGGCCGCCGAGTCGGGAAGAGGCAGAGTCGATGGCGGTGGCGGGGGCGGGGGGCTTCGGGCGATGTCGTCCAGGAGGCGGTGGATGATTTCCTCCTTGGATCCGGCGACGTCAAGTTTGTGACGAGACAACTCGTCGCGAAGGTATTCCGCTGTAAAACCGGCGAGGTCGCTTGGCGTGGCTTCGGCCCAATAGACCTATTGCTAAATTACCCAAGCATCAAGGAGAATGATGGGAATGTATGGACACGCGCCACACGCGCTCGCCTTCCCCGTATAAAAGATTCGAAGTAAAACACCAAAATAAAGCGTTGACAAGCGCGCGTGCAAATGCCATTTGTTTTAGACATTTGCTTTAGAAAAGCTACTACTGCTGACGCCAGCACGTGCAGCGCGTGTAACTACACTCGGAGCATGCTCCCTGGCGCTTGGGAATTTCGCAAAAGGTCTATTGACAGGAAGCATGGTGAGCGAGCGGGCGGGCGAGCGAGCGGGCGGGCGGGCGGGCGGAACAAAAGATGCGACTCACTTTTCAGGCGAGTTAGGCAAGCGGTGCGGGCGGGCGAGTGGCATCCAGACTCCTTGACATGTCGACGGCGCCAAATGTGAGGGTACGGATGAGAGGGACAGGGTTAAACGTTATTTAAAAGGGTTTAATAACGATGGCAAACTCATACAGCGGTTATGGTGGCAAAATGGCATGACGGAAGCGTCGTCTAGTGACCCCTGGTTGGGCCAGGCTTGGCTTTGTGAACAAAAGACGTCAGCAGGTGGCGCTAGTGATGAGCCTGCTCACATCAGACAATTACTAAGCTTACGTCGAGGCCCTCAGCATTTGTCCATAACAACGGCCCTATAGCAAAGGTTTGTTTGGCGCGGAGCGCAATGTTGTGACGTCATCACCTATCGGGTCTATTGTGTGGGCACACCAGCTCGGAGCACGATGAGAGAAAGCTCCCGCTGCAGAACCCAGAGATCCTGGGTTCAATCCCCACCCCTGCCCGTTTCGATCTGGATGAGCATCGTACCGGCATGCCGTCGTGTATCACTGCTGCGTGGTGCACCATAAAGATCCAAGGCTAGCGGTTGAGGCAGACTAACTTCAGGCTTGTGGGCAACCTGGGGATTCCAAGCGTTTGGCCCAGGTTGCCCCTCCGACAATCATGAGTGGTCATCTTCATCCCGAGGGGGTCACGCGAGCGGCGCTCCGCCGCTGATAAAGGGCCGTCGCAGCGTATGCGCGGGGGCTGTTGGGATCGCGGCGCATAGCGGTCATGAAATGTTTACGTGTTGTTGAACCGGTGTGCTGTGTCATTCCCCGAGACGGGTAGCAGCAAGGGAAATCCCACAGGCTGTATAACCTAGAGTGCCTCGATGTCCTTCTGTTTAGGGTGATGCCATCGTTTGTAGTACCCGATGCCGACAGCACGCGCTCACAGGGAAAATACAAAGAAATCGCTGGAAACAAAATGTCGCTGTAGCACAGTCAGCGCCACGAGCGCGTGCAGGGACACGCGCTTCAGAACAAAAAATAAAAATAAACGTTCGAAACAAAATGGCCAGATGTCATCACCCCAAGCAAAGCGCACATGAAGGCACCCTAGTATAACCATGCACACAACAGAAAACCTTAGCGCGTGCCCTGTGCTTTGCCAACCCCAGCGCGTGGATGTGATAAACATTGGCTGCATATAACTTCGTCTCACCTAAGTATGGACTATTGTTAGCCGCGCGTGCTAAAAGCGCGAGCTAGTCGCTTTGAATGAAGCCGCGGCGGCTGCAAGAGCGCTCGTGCAGCAAGTGCTCTATACTTCGTCTCACCCTAGCATGGACTAACCGCGAAGGCTGTGCTAGCGCGAGCGGCCAGCCTTGACTGCCTTGACTAGAGCACTTGCTGCACGAGCGCTCGCGCGGCCGCCGCGGCTTCACTCAAAGCGACTAGCTCGCGCTTTTAGCAGGCGCGGCTAACAATAGTCCATACTAAGGTGAGACGAAGTATAGTCAAGGCAGTCAAGGCTGGCCGCTCGCGCTAGCACAGCCTTCGCGGTTAGTCCATGCTAGGGTGAGACGAAGTATAGACCTTTCCAATGTTTACAAAATCACAGTCCAGCCTGTGATCTTCACAGTCCAGCACGTGCGTGTTCGTCGCTTCGGAAAGCGAGCGAAGCACGCGCCATTCGCACGAACGCTCAAAATGGCACCGGCCACAAGCTCGTTTTTGGAAAGGTCTATACACCTTTGCAAGTGGGACCCCGCTTAACCTTCAACCGCGCGCCGAGGTGAGGCGGACCTGCTCTCCAGCCAGGACGTTCGCTGCTTGTCGTACAATGTTGCTAAGCCTCTCTTGCTGACGCATACACCACTGAGTGCAGAAAGAAACTAAAAATGATTTTTAGAACATACAGGGGTTGATTTCGACCGCGAAAGAGTACACACAATAAAATAAAATACCTAAACCAGTCACAGATAAAATAAACTAGAATAAATATCAAGTCTCAAGGCGCTTATCAGAACGCGCCAGAAGCCGCATGGCCATCGCGACAATGATGGCTGCGCTCGCGGTATACTCTGGCCACCGTTACTAGATCAACTCAGTTATGGAACTTCCCATAGACGCTGTACATTGGAGGGGGTCCGAAACCGTGTCCGATTTTTTTGCAGCTAGGTGGCGCTGCCGGCGCATTAATCCACGCGTTTTCGTCTGCTACTGCTCCGCGGCTGCTTTTGAGTCCCGACTCCTCTCGAGGTTCAGCATGGGTGTGGGTTAGTTTTTGCCCTTTCGCCAGTAAAAAGTAAAAATGTGACTACCAACAGCAGCAGAAACAATTTGACAGTTGTCTGCTGCTGTTATCCGTAAGAAAGGCCAGAACCGCGCCGTCAATGATGATGATAGCGAGTATTAATGCGGAGCGCGCGCCCTCTAACAGGCGCCACGCAAAGGGACCCCCCTCCGGAGCGGAGTTCCAGAACTGAGTTGTTCTAATAACGTTGGCTCTGGCTTCCACGACGTGCTGGAACAGAGGCTGCGATCGTTATGAAGTCAGCTCCAACCCTTAAAAAGCCACTGAAAAGGAGAAAATTGTATTTTTTAGACAGTCTAATTGAGATATGCGTGTAAAAAGAAAAATTACACGAAAAAAAAAATTTAGAGCAATATTGACGGCGCGAGACACGATTTAGTCGGTAGTCACCTTTTTTCCACTTGTTTTCTCTCTCAGCATTTCCGGCGTGTGGAGGAGAGGTGAACTGGATTGGCCATCACGTTGAGTTGGAGTGAGTGTATGCATCTCGTTAGGGTGGAAAGAGTGTATGACCATTCCTTGACGTCAAGACTTTTGCGCGCCGAATTTGAGATAAATCTTGCGCCGTCAATATTGCTCTATTTGTTTTTCTCGCGTAACATTTATTTTTTGATACGCGTGTCCCAATTAGACTGTTAAAAAACATTGTTTTTCTTTTTAGTGGCTTTTTAAACATGCCCCCTTCTAAAATATGTGATGCTACGATTCTGTGTGGATACCTCATCCTGCGTTCCGAAACCATAAGTCTTCGCTTTGAAAAGCGAGCAAATCACGCACCACACGCACGAACACTGAACACGAAACCGGCCCGAAGCCCTTTTTCGGAAAGGTCCAATCGGCTCCAGATTACGTAGCCCCTTGTTCACTACGAGCACAGAAACGCTGCTTGTTTTTCTCAAGTTTTTTTTTTCTTTTTTTTTTCTGCGACTGCCATTGAGTGGAGAAAAATTGAAAGACGTTCACAAATCTCTGAAATGCGAAATTAGAGCGCAGCTCTTGAGGAGGAGGAAGAGGGGAGGGTACGAGGGAGGATATGCTCCTCCTCCTCGTTTCCTCCGCCTCTCCTCCTGCCGCTGAATTTGTTCATGGATGACGTGACACGAAGTCGTGACGTCAGTTTCCCGCTAAATTTAGCGGGGAAACTGAATTGGTGTTAAGCTCATGTGAGACAATTTACCCGCTAAATTTAGCAGGGAAACTTAACCCGCTAAATTTAGCGGGGACATTTTCCCGCTTAATTTAGCGAGAATATCTCCCCGCTAAACCCGGCGGGAATATATTTTCGCTTAAATTAGCGGGAAAATTTCCCCGCTAAATTTAGCCGAACATTTTTCCCGCTAATTTAAGAGAGGAAACTGCGACGTCCCATAATGCAACGCGCGCGGTTACGCCGAGGCCGTTCTGACGCCGCTCAACCCGAAAACGAGCGCCTTAGAGCTGCGCTCGAAAAACAAACGTGTGTTCCATGGGTTAGGAATAAGCGATATTTACTGAAAGCACAAAAATTGTTGCATCTTCACATTGGTGGTAACAACAGATGCATTGTCTTCGGCATCGCGCAACAGAGGGTCGCACCAGCCTAAAAATACCATCGAGTCACCTATAGTGAATACCATCTATACGCAGACACGTAGATCCAGACAGCCCGATAAGTCCGAAGTGGCGGAGGCACCTCTGTGTGTGCATTCGATCGGTGCAATAGGTTGCTCATCATGGGTCCGCTTGCCAGTTCGCGTTGGCTCGTTTCAGCGCCTGCGGATAGCGCGCAGCTGCTGAACCGGGTGGCCCAGTCGGTGCTGTCGCTGATGCTGGACGCGCCCACCCGTAGCCAGTGGAACGTGCTGTTCTCGCCCATGGCCCTGGCGGTGTCCCTCACCGTCCTGGCGGCCGGCTCGGACGGCGAGGCACGCCGGGAGCTGTGCCAACTGCTCCAGATGCAGCTGCCGCAACTCGAGCAGCTCATCGACACCTTCAAGGTATACCGTCTGTCGACGCATTTTGTTTTATACGTTGTGATGCCGCCGGCTGCCGTCGTGATCCCAAGGCAGGGGTTCGAGGATATACAAAGAATACCAGAAAAGGGCGTGAACCCGAGTTTTGACCGGCACTCTTAGGAGCTCCTGCAAGAGTGTCCCCCTAAATAAAATTTAAAATTTAAAGTTTGTGGGCAACCTGGGGATTTAAAGCGTTGGACCAGGTGCCCCGCATGCCAAATCGTCCATAGTCCGTTCCACCGCGAAGGGGCCAAGTGCAAGTGGCCACGCGAGCGGCGCTCCGCCGCTGATAAAAGGCCGTCGCAGTGTATAGCCACAGCTGGCAACAGTCAGGCGGCGTCAGCAGAGAGAACCCACGATTATAACTGTATGGAAGCGCCGAAGGACAGGGACAAAGTGAAGAAGGCAACGACAACGGAGCGCTCCGTGTTGTCGTTACCTTCTTCATTTTTTTCCTGTCCTTCGGCGCTTCTATCCAGTCATGAACCAACTAGCCCAACTGAACATTTTGTTGCAATCCACAGTTAAACCCTGTCTCGTTGGAACTTGGCAGAAAGTGAACGGTACGTCCTACATTGTGTTCCGATGGCTTCGTGGAGCATGACGCAGCAAAAAGCCTGACACTTCTTCGCAGTAAAAGCGCACTCCGGCGATACGCATAGTCACGTTCCTCACTCCGTAGTTCCGATTGGCCCGCAGGGGACGTAGCTTTCGCAGCACTGGCATGTCATACGTCCACGGCTTCATGGCCTCATTTTATTTATAATTTTGAGAGCCTCGTGCGAGAGACGTAGCGACGGCGACGCAGCTCCCATCATCAGACTCACCACAGCCGCATCGGTACCGTTCGGAAGCACTGACGTCGGACCGGCGCTCGCCCAGTCTGTGGAGACCCATGCTCCCAGATGGAAGGCCACCCTAAGACCTCCTAAGACGTATTTGTTTTGTTTTTTTTTTAGAAGGGGGAGATGTGTGGACAACCTGCGGATCCAAAGCGTTAGACCAGGTGGCCCGCATGCCAAATCTAGAGTGCCTCAATGCCCTTCTGTTTAGGGTGATGCCATCGTTTGTAGTACCCGATGCCGACAGCACGCGCTCACAGGGAAAATACAAAGAAATCGCAGGAAACAAAATGTCGCCGTAACACATTCAGCGCCACGAGCGCGTGCAGGGACAAGCTCTTTCACGCGCTTCAGAACAAAAAATAAAAATCAACGTTGGAAACAAAATGGCCAGATGTCATCACCCCAAGCACAGCGCACATGAAGGCACCCTATAGCCAAATCGTCCATAGTTAATTCCACCACGAGGTGTTCAAGTTCAATTGGCCACGCGAGCGGCGCTCCGCCTCTGATAAAAGGCCGTCGCAGTGTATGCGCGGGGGCTCTTAAAGGGGAACTGCAAAGAAAAAAAAAATATTGTTTTTTTCAAACAGCCTAATTTGGACAAGCATGTCACAAAACAAATCTTCCGCGAAAAAACAATTTTTTTCTAGCAATATTTAAGCCACAGGGCGTAATTTGGTCGGAGTCACAACTTCTCCACATTTGAAACTCCCGCTCTTTCTACGCACGCAGAGTGGCTGTTATACGTTACTCCGTGACGTATTGCAGCCACTACGTGACGTATAATACCAACTTTGTGGCGTGCGATATAAAACGGACGAAATAGCCGCAAACTAAAATCAGTCTCGCGCAATAAATATTGCTGTAAAACATTTTGTTTTCGGAGGAAAAATTGTTTTGTGACATGCTTGTCCCAATTAGGCTGTTTAAAAATACACTTTTTTTTCTTTTCAGTTACCCTTTAAGATCGCGGCGCGGGTGATAACAGTCAAATAAATGGCTACGTGTTCTTGAACCAGAGCGTTGCGTCATTCTCCGAGACGCGTAGCAGCAAGGGAATCCCTACAAGTTTAAGAACTATAATCGTTATTTTATTAAAGGTTATAAGGAATTTCCTGAAAATTTCTTTAATGGGGCAACACGGTACCTGGAGCCATTCACCTGCATGCATTCGAGGACTGCGTGGACCACCGTTTTTTCATTAAAATATTATAGCTTTTGAATAAATCAACGGCTTGTTTTGAAACTTTGGTATCCGGTTCGGACCACTAACGCTACATTTGGGCCGAGAATGAGCGTTCCACAGCGAAGCATTCGGAACAACCAATTGCTTCAGCCAGTGAGAAAAGGCGAGGGGTGTCGCGTCCCAAGGTCGATGGAGTCCCAATGAGATTCAGACCGCGCGGCCATTGAAGCATGACACATATCGTCCTTATTGACTAGTCCTATTAAGGAAAGACCAACGGTTTGTGTCCCTTGCACACTGCGTAAACGTCGTCCGCATGCAGCGCTTGCTGTGCCTCACCGTCGCAGGCCGAGACGACGGAGCACCTGTTCTACGTGGCGCACAAGCTGTTCCTGGAGGCCGACTGCCCGCTCCTCGAGACCTTTCGCCACCAGATCGAGGCCAAGTACATGACCACCGCACAGAACGTGGACTTTAAGGTAACCTGCAGGCACCCGTGGCTGTCTGCCGTTGAAGGCGTCCACACTTCACGTTGAACACAGAGTCGCAAATTGATTATTCCAACAACAGCTAGCCGTGTGCATGTTGCTATTATTATGACTCGGGGTAAACTTTCGAGCACGCGCAATAACTGTCCTTGTATTTCTGCGCTGTTGCAGCTACATAAATCACCAAGCCACACCAACGTTTTTCTTAACCCAAAATAACTAACTTTTTGCGAAATATAAAATGATTCAGGTGTCGTCATAAGTTTCCATGGTGACTTGACACTTATCACTTTGTTCGTAAGCATTATAAGAATTTAAAGAATTAAAGGGGCAAGAAACCAACAGCCAGCATGTTTCCTTTGTGTGGTTCGAAGGTTCATTCGGCATCGATCATTCAGTTCATCAATACAAATCAATATGCCGACAGAGTACTGCCAAACAACAAAAAAAAAAGCTTAAGGCAGGGTACCTGGGACAATACTGCATGAAAGTGAAGGGGTGAACTTTGCGCTTGCGACACACCTTGAGAAGAAACCGCTAAGCATCTTTACGGAGCTTTCGTAGATCGTTTCCCGTGTCCCGCATTGTTCTCCGCAACCTGCTACGAGATCCGGGACTCTGCAAGCAAGACTAGCGCCGCTCATGCGCAGTAGTGGCGTCTTCATTCCGGAGAGCGTAGCGGAGGTGGCAAAACGGTCTACGAAAACTCCCTTTTGCTTCTTCAAAGACTGGGGTCTCTTAGCGAAACGTTGGCTGCAAACCTTCTAGGAGGTTCCTATTCAAGGGTTTCCTTTCGCATTAAACTTCCTTCGTGATTTCCTAGAACAGAATACACCTCATATATACTGTTCATCTGATGCGTTGCCTAGTTATTTATTTACAAACCCTCAGGGCCATCGGCATTGTAAAAGAGGGCGGGAAACAACAAGAAAAATCAACAATCAAAATACAGTATTTTCATACTCATTTCATGGAGACTCAAACCAGTGAAGGGTTTTAATAATGTTTTTAAACAATTGATCATTAACAAGGGACACAATGGAAGCCGGAAGGTGGTTTCATTCCGCAGACGTTTTAAAGACGAATGAATGGTAAACTGGGTTAGTTTTACCATGGCCTTCGAAATCCCGAAGTGCGCGCTTCGGGATCTCGGAGGCCATGGTTTTACAATGGGGCGACGACCTGAAACTTATGGGCAATGCGTGGTGAAACATAACATGTCGGAGTGAATCGTCGTTGGCGTAAGTACAGACTATGCGTGGTATATTTTGTGAAACGGGAATCATCGCCAAACGATTCACGAGGAGCGGTGGTCCCCGTGCACAGAGTCCGCACAACGAGTTCGTGCGGGTGATCAACGAGTGGTGCGGTATCGCCACCAACGGCAAGGTGTCCGCGGTGGTGTCACCCACCACCTTACCGCCCGACACCTCCATGGTGCTGGTGAGCGCCATCTTCTTCAAGGGCCTCTGGAGGGACAGGTTCTCCTCCAACAGCACCCAGCAGATGCAGTTCCACGTGTGCGTGTCCGGCATCACTCAATTGTCTTTCGCGGCCCACACTCTTGCTTGTATTATGTATAATGACCGCCGAGGCACTGGGAACGCCAGTTTCCCTTCTTTTCATTAATTTAGTCAATTATAAAGGAGAGTTTTAACGTGTACCTTTGCGCAAAGCACCCTTGTGGCGAAAAACGTTCACCGCTTTTGTGAACAAGACTGCAACGGCGGTTTAGGAAGATACTGATCGGATTTGTTATTTGTTTAAACTCACGAAAAGAAGTCCAATGATTCGTGCTCAAGTGCATCATCGCGGTTCGGTATACACTAAGAGTTTGCATTGATTGTGCCTAAAATACTTATTTTTTTTTGCTTAATACAAAAATGAACTAGGCATAGCCAAACGCTCATTCTCCCCCATATGAATTGACCAACACGTGGCCCTGACGTCACGCAGCTGCGGTGGCGCTGTCGACGGCACTGCGCATGCGCAGACGCTTCACTTCCCGCGAATTCGGTTTCCGCGCACGCGCAGTGCCCACACCTGGTGTGGGCAAACGCGGGCTTGTTTGTAAACAGCGTGTCGGTCTATAGCGCTAGCGGCCCAAACCAGTTGCAAAAGTTTTAAAACTAACCATTATCTTATTAAAAAGAGTGATTTTCTGAAACTTTTCATTGGAACATAAGGTCTATTCGCGGTAACTGGCGTCATTCAGCTTTATGTACTTGAGTGCCCTGTAGGCCACAATTTTCTCATTAAGGCCCGTTCACACTCTTGCGACCTCTTAAACCTGAGTTCCTTAAAACCTCTTACAACCAGAGGACACACTGGCGCCATCTATTGGGTAGCAGTGTAAACTCGGCGGTCCGGCATATTTTTTTACTTCTCTCGCGCATTATCCTTTCTTTCTTGGCTCGAAAAACTTTTGTCAATGTTATAAACGAGCCTTTCTATGGGTATTACGCGCATTTGACCTCAGAAATCCCGAAAAACCTTCGCTCTTGTGAAATGCAGTTCCAGGGTCACCGCATAGATGGCGCCACAATGCCAGTGTGTTCCCTCGTTCTAAAAAAATTTAAGAAGTTTTAAGAGATCTCGTCTCTCTCAGTCGTACTCGGTCGCAAGAGTGTGAACGGGCCTTTAGAGAATTACTTACAACTTGTTAATAAGATAACGGCTAGTTCTTAAACTTTGGCATAATGGTTGTGCGGACCGCTAACGCTACATTTAAGCGGAGATAGGGAGTTTTAGTAGACCGTGTTTCCTCCTCCACTAACCTTCCGCTACGAAGAAACCGCTACTGCGCCTACGCGCCGATGGCCTTGGCTGTTGAGTTCCGGGTAGGGGGAAACACGCTCTACGAAAACTCGCTAATAAGCGTTCAAAAATGTGTATTTATTTGAATTTTTTTGTTTATTATTTTGTATTTATAATGTGGCCTCCTGGAAGAGTGACAACCGAATTTTGCTAAGACGCGTTGATTCTTCAGGGCCTTCAAGACGCGAATTATCAACAAAAGGTTGGCTGCAACTCTAAGAGTTCTAATAGTGTATTTAATGTTGTTTTTATGTTCGGACCAGCAATCATCCGTCGGGGAACATAACGTGGGTCATTGTCGTCTGGGAAAACTCAGCAGCTCCGAGCTTGTAACCATTTTGCTAAACAGAAAGTTAAAACATCATCATCGCCACGTTTTTAACTTTTGTGTCCATGAAGAACCAGCGGTATATAAAATATTTTCACCAATTGATTCAGTATGGAACATATATGTATAAAAGGTACGAAAGATAGGAATTGAAATAAAAGGTTAAAAGGCATGAAAAAAACAGGACGAAAAACGACACACTTACGACACGGACAGGCGCCAACTTCCAACTGATTTAATGAAACACGAAACATCGTCAAACTGTTGATCGCCATCGCCTTAACATATGCAACTGATAAAGGTTCCTATCGCTCATTACACCCAGACCTAAAGAAACTCGATTTCTTTGTTTAGTAGATAAAGAGATGGCATGCTTACGCATCCGCTTTGTGTATACAAAAAGCTTCCGATTAATTCCCCTTCCATCTTCTCATTCCCTCTCTTAATAAACCTTGTGTGCTCTAACAAAGGTTCGCACCCACATCGTTTGCAGTGCTCCGCAGGATGCCCACCCTAATTATTGCGTACGGCTATAGCTTGTGTCCCCGCACTCTTTCATTAAATGGGTGCGAACCTTTGTTAGAGCACACAAGGTTTATTAAGAGAGAGAATGATAAGATGGAAAGGGAATTAATCGATGCTTTTTTTGTATACACAAAGCGGCTTACAGATGCTTAAGCATGCCATCCCTTTATCTACTAAACAAAGAAATGGCGTTTCTTGAGGGCTGGGTGTAATGAGAGATAGGAACTTTTATCAGTTGCATGTGTTTAGGTGATGGCGATCGACAGTTTGACCATGCTTCGTGTGTCATGAAATCAGTTGGAAGTTGGCGCTGGTCCGTGTCGTACGTGTGTCTTTTTTCGTCCTGTTTTGTTCGCACTTTTTATCCTTTTAATCGATATTATGTACCAACTAGCTTCAACCAAAGTTTTATTGTAAGAGTTGAAGTCCGCATAAAAATTATGACAAAACGTGAAACGCTCAACGAAAAGTATGAAGACCCCTTGCAGCTCAACACTAAACATAACAAAAATATGCACTAAAAAGTAAAAACAAATGCACGCAACCTGGTGAAAGAACTTCATTATAACAAACTCCACACTGCGAACAAATAAAGGAAACTAACTTTTTTGTATATTTTATTTTCATGTAATAATGTGCCAGTATGCTTGACGCGTCTTTCTCGAAAAAAAAGGGGGGGGGAGTCAGTTCGAGAACTCATTCTAATTACTCTGCAGTGCCAGATCGATAAAATGAAACCCGGTCTTTACGCCCGTATAAATAAACTATACACATCGCAGAAAGCTGTAACTTCGTAAGAATGCGACTCAAGCGGCAGTGATAAAATGTGAAAGTTTGAGCAAATGATGTTTGCCGTATAAAATAATAGAAAATAAAAACACTTTTTTTTTTATGAGCCGACGTTTATCTAGGTTTAATGGCCATCAAACCGAAATTTGATATTGCGGGCGCCTGTGGCAATTATGTCGGTGAGAAAACTTTTCAATAAAAAAAAAAAAAAACCATATCATCTGTCTAACTAACAAGTTTTTTTTTTCATTAAAGTAAATGCTACAGGCGCCCACAATCTCAAATTTCGGTTTGATTAATATTAGGCATAGGTATAGACATCGGCTCATATGAACTTCGTTTTTTTTTTTTTTCTTTGCGTCTTTTGATACAGGTAACGTCATGTGCTCAAACTTTCGCAATTTATCACCACCGCTAGCGTCACAGTTTCACGGAGTTTCAGGTTTCTGCGATGCGTATAGTTTATTTATGTTGGCCGAAAAACCGAGTTTCATTTTCTCAATCTAAAACGGTATACATTAAAAACATCAAAATTCATCTCTTTTTTTTTTTTTTCGGTCTTCATCGTTATAAAGACGTAACCGCTTGACAGTGCTCCCTGAGGTGGTACCCAAGGTTAACCGTCGATCAACACTTCATCCCGTATGCTGGCAAAAAAAAAAAAAAACGATATGATAACGACATTGAACGATTATCTAGATTAACAAGAAACACTGACATTTATAACACACGTCACAATGAAACATGGATCATTCCTCACGCACGCACGAAATACTGAAATCAATCTTTATGTTACAGATTACCATTTTTACTGAATTCGTTCGATAATTAGAAAAAAAAAGGTGTTTCTTGTTCCATAAAGTTTATATATCTAGATCTATAGTTTTCGCCTCGTATATCTTTGCGTACATTAATTGTTTAATGTGTAGCAAGTGATGCTGACGTTTTTCTACATGTTTATTATTGTATATTATTACCAGTGCTGTTGCTAAACCTTTTTTGCTCGTTTTTTACATTGTAATGTGACGATGTATGTGTAGAAGGGGATCAGACCCAGTCAAGCCGCACTCTTGTTGCGTTTTTTTTCTGTGCCCCAGACATCATGTTGTACTTTGTACTTGGTGATGTCAAATAAACTTTGATTTGATTTGATTTGATTTGATTTGACACGATGGCACGAGGTGATCCTCCTGTTTCTTCCGCCTGCAGGAATCGGCTGGAGACTCTCAATGTGCGCATGATGATGCGCACGGGCAAGTACATGTACGCCGAGCTGCCCAGCCTGCGCGTCCGGGCCCTGGAGATACCCTACCGATCCGGGAACGTCGCCCTGGTCGTGGTAAGAGCGGACGCAAGGAGTTGCCAGACCGTAGTATTCACTGCGCCACTCGAAACATCGGCAGGCACCTCGATCTCCAAAGTTCTACAATGCATGAAATGCGGCATTTAAGGAGAGATTGTTCAACTGTCTTAAGAAGACAGACATTAAACAATCATTTCGGGCAGTGAAGAAAAACCTATATCTTTTATCAATTTCCCCGCTAGATTTAGTGGGAAAACTGACTTAATGCATAGGTCACGTGACATTAATTTCCACGCCGGCGCCAAATGTAACGGGGTTACTGAATTGACGTCGAAGTTTCCCGCTTAATGGAGCTCGGAGACTGAATTACCGAGAAGTCAGCGTCTGCCCAGACCAGGTTTGGCCACTGCGCTTGCGCACAAAGCAGACTAGCGTCAAGTGAAGTGTCTGCGCATGCGCCGTGCCGACAGCAGCGCCACCGCAGTGACGTGACGTCAGAGTCGTGTGTGTTGGTCTGTAAAGCATTCGTTTTCAAAATTTTTCAATTTTTTTTTTTCAAAAATCGCGGGGTAGAAATCGGGTACTTTGTTCCAAGCTGGTAATCGGGGTAAAATCGGGGTTTTCAAGAAATCATTTTGGAATTCGGGTTTTTCAGGTAATTTTCAGAAATATACGTGTAATTAACAATAAAAATCGTTAATCGATTTCAATATATGAATTTTGTTTTACAATCAAGTGAATAAGGTCAGACAGCATTGAACCATGATATAAAAGCTCACTTGGGTGTAGATGGTTGAGCGTGTTGGTCTCTAATTTATGATAAGGAAAGAGGCACATTGCAGACAAACAGACAGGACAGGCTTTCGCTTTCAACAAAAAATTTACGAACGTTTTAATAATCCGTGTTGCTTACATAATCTGCATGCGCAGGATCTTTCTCTCTATCCTAGGTGGCCTTTGGACATATCTGTATTGAAAGAAAGCTCTCTCAACCTCACAGTTTACGCCTATAATTGCAATGCACAACCATATCACTTTAGTTAGACAGAAACAAAATATATACTGTTTCTTTCGAAGCAGTTTTCAATGCAGTTTTTCGTCCTTTTCCTTTTTTTTTTTTTGTTTCTTTGGTTGAAACGGAAAGATACTTCACAAAAGACATAAAAGCGAAGTTTTGGGACTCTATCGGTTTAACTGCCGTTCACTGAATGCAACGGAATCTAGGCTTGTTTCCAAGGATATAATATTTTCGGAGCAGTGTAATTTGGAAAATGGCGGAATTCAATATTTGGATTCGGGGAAGTTGGGTTTAACCCGATTTTCAAGGAACATGATCGGGGTGAAAATATCTGGAAATATATGGTTTTACCCGGAGATGAAAAACCCCACGTACAGGTATGTGACGTTAATTTCCCCGTTAATTTTAGAAGGAAATGCACCAACGGTCGAACGGAAGGACAAATGTTTAGAAGTGGGGGTTCGGTTAGAAAGCATTTCGTGCAATTAAAATGACGGTACATGCAAAAGCTGGCTCACGCTTGCGACCGAGTGGGGTCGACTGCGTTGCAACATATTGTAACCAACCTTACTTGATTGAAGTCAGTTGACAAGAGAACGCCTGGTGCCTTTTCGTGGTGCGTCCGCTCGGTGGACGCATCACCACGGAAAGCTGCGCTCAGCCCGTCCTAGAAGCAACGGAACGTTGAAAACACATTGTCTGCTGTAAAAAGTGATTCTATAGTGCGGTTTTTATGGAAAGCAAAGTTTGCACCAAAGTTGGCGCAAAACGTTGGCGCAAGAAGAGCGTCGCGTGCAAGGTAACATAGAACTAGAAGGACCGTTTTCGAACGACGCTCTTCCGTGGACCTTGTCAGCTGATAAATCTAAGAACGTTTGTTGTAAACCTGAATACAGGCGCCATCTATTGAGTGTAAAACACCCCCGGGGTGCGTGTATTTTCTTCGCCATGGGCTTCAGATCATTCTGAAAATATCATACGCAACTATTTCCTATAGAAAATTAACATATCCGCAAATACTGCAAAACCTTGAGTCTAGTTCAGAAAATGAATGGATGAGTAAATATTTATTGGAATCACATCAGTGGGGGGTGGTTGCGCTGTGACACGGCCCTTTTAGTGAAAGTGAGTAGTAGTCAGAAGATCTGGCTGATGCCTGTCTTCTCCGAGAAGGAGGTTACAGATTTTAGCATGGTCAGACGTCGGGTTTCATCCCACTCAGGGACGCCGGAACCGGGGGGCAGGGGGGGGGGGAGCTCAGCATTCCTATAAAATGCTTGGAAGGGCGACGCCAGGTGCCAGTCACACGACGTTGTGAAAGGACGATAGGAACCCGCGAGGATAGTAAACTAAACTTATATATACATGCAAAAAATTAGTACACAAACAATGAAAACAAATGAAAGACGTCTAAAAATCTCTGTAATGCGAAACTATAGCACAGCTCTTGAGGAAGAGGAGGGGAGGGTATGCCCCTCCTCCCCCTCCGTACCCTCACATCCTCATTTCCTCCTCCACTTCTCCTCCCCTTCATTCCCTCCGACCGTCCTCTTGCTCCCCTCCTCTCCCCTTCTCCTTTCCTCCTCCTCCTCCATATCCTCCCCTTCTCCTCCATACCCTCCCCTTCACCCACACTTTCCCCACTAAATTTAGCTGAAAAATTGATGCCGCATGACCTCAACACCAATTCAGTTTCTCTGCTATATTTAGCGGAGAAAATGACGTCACATAACTTCGTGTCACGTCACCTATGAACAAATTCAGGTCCCCCGCTAGATTTAGCGGTAAAAATGACGTCACGTGACATCAATAGCAATCAATTCCCCACATAAATTTAGCAGGGAATTGAATTGCTGTTGAGGTCACGTGACGTTGATTCCCCGCTAAATTTAGCGGAGAATCGAATTGGTGTTGTGGTCACGTGATGTCAATTTTCCCGCTAAATTTAGCGTGGTTACGCCGACGGCAACGGCGACGCCGCGAAGCACGGAAACGGGCACCTAAAAGCTGCGCTCTAAAAGGAACTTGGCATAGCCCCCCACCCCCTTCAAAGTATATATGTACTATTGAGAATAACACTTCCGCCTTGATGTGTTATGGAACCCTCTCAGCACTTGAAACCCCTCAGCCCTACAAGCCCCTTCAGCCCTTCAAACCTTTTCAGCCCGTCAGACCCTTCAGCCTTTGAGACCCCCTCATCCTTTCAACCCTTTAGACGCCCATATGACTGTGAACCAAAGACCAAATATACAGTTTAAAACGTCATTGAGAATTTATTTGAGACACTAAGTTTTACATGCATGTTGTAACTAAAAAAAACTATAAGTTCCAATGTATGCTCAAACCCGGGTGCAAGCTGCTGTACACGAAAGTGATTCGACCAAATAGGGACAACCGAGTGCTTTGTCGCAAAAAATATATTTCAAGGTACTCACAATGCTGCTCGGTAAATTCCTGAGGTGCATCGTATATCAACTAATAAACCTTAGCAGGTACACCGCACGGACACATACACACCGTCAGTAGCACGTTTAGCAAAAACCACGAACGCACAACCAGCATCCGCCACCGTTGCGAAATACTGAGCATAATCACGGTATAGTCTCCGGCTTCTTTTTCGCTCGCTGGATCCTTCGGAAGCCGGATGGACAAAGAGACGCAAGAAACAAGACACGGAGAGATCATCTTGATCCGCACACCCAGCTACTCTAGAGAATAGGTCACACGCATGGAAAGGGAAGCCGACGCTAATGGCGCGTTCACACTGGAAGTGGATTCGCAAGCGCGAAGCGGATCCGTGCGTTCTCAACTGAAGCGGCTGGGATCGAGCGGTTGGAGCGCGTTTTTCCTAACCGCTTTGGGACCGATTTGCCCTAACTGCTTTCGCGAACCGCAAAGGGGCAAGCAATCGGAAAGCGACGCTGACGTGACGTCGGTGGCTATCGAAACAAGATGGGATCTGTCGCTGATGAAGCGTTCAAGGCGCTGTAGTCCTATAGCATTGCAGCAGACAAATCAACGGAGAAACGCGATGTCCTCGTCCGTCACTTGAATGTGCGCGCGAAAAAAATTGAATCGTAATTTTAAGGGGCTTCGCTCCTTAAAAAAAACATCTTAGTGGGTACAAACACCGAAATGACGGTGTTTGTACTCACTAAGACAGTCGCTTGAACTACTGAAAGCTTTTGACAACTTGCATGACCACCACGAAGGCCGACAGAGACGTGGTGAGCCTGATTGAATACCTGCGCTAGCTCGACCTGTAACGTTTACTGCTACCAAAAGGAATAGAGTAAACCTACTCAAGAAATAAATTGAACGTACAAGACGATGCAGAGGTAAGCCATACGGAGTTTATTTGAGCTTAATGTCGAACAAACAGTAGGCTTGAGCGACGTGCGAGTGACGAGAGGAGGGTCCGCCACCAACGCAGCCACGACCGGCTAGCACCGAACACATTCCCCGCAGCACGGTCCACCAGTGCAGCTAAATGTTGGCTTTGGATCGTGGATTAAACTGGATTTTAGATTGTAAAACAGGGTTGCCAAACGCAAGTCTCCGAAGGTCACGCGTGATCGCCGAGAAAAGTCTCTAAAAATCACGCGTGATCGCCGAGAAACCGCCAACCGCGTCTCGGTGTGTCTGAACGGGGTCCCTCGTGAACCGCATTCGCAACCGCTTCGCAAACGTATCTCAACCACAAGTGTGAACTTCCGCCATACGCGTGCGTACGTTCCTTCGTTGTGCACTTAGTTCGCGCTTGTTGACGAAGAAAAAAAAACGGCGACCTGCAGCTTCTGACAAAATACACTATTTCGACTGACTAAAGACAGGTTACCAACAAAGAAAGAGCAAAAACCTCCCTTTCCCATTTTCCCCACACACCCTCTGTTCCTCGTGAGTGAGGACTTGGCGAAAAAAAAAAAAAAAAAAAAAAAAGCGCAAGGGGAAAGGGGCAGAAACCAGTAAAGCTGAAATGCAGAGGAGCGACCTCCTTTCCAAAATAGCTTTTCTCGTGCGGGCCTTTTCCCCCTTCGCTGGGGCCGCATCAAACGAGGGACACGACAGGAAAGAGCATAGGAACGTCTCCTCAATTTCCAAAACTCTTCGCGGCCACCCGATACAAATGGCAGTGCGGCTTCCCCGACGCATATAGCCTGAAGGGTCAGTTGACCTCTCCCACAGACCCCTTTAAACGATTTTGATGGGTGCTGCTGTTTCACGGAAAGAATTGGGACAGACCACACAGGCCGCTAACAAAACTATGACGGGTCATGGTGTTGTGAACCCTTTAGGAATTCATAAAGGGTACATATAAGGCCCAGCAGAAAACTTTGACGGACATCTCGAACCCCTCAAACATTTTTTATGTGTACGCCAAAAAATTTCAGAAATGCTGATGGGTCACATATACGGATTTTCAATAGATCCCACTTCGGCTTAATACAGGCTTCAGGTTCTGGGGTTATTCTTTCAGTCGCTTTACTTCTTCTCTGAAGTGGGCACAGTCTCAAGGAAGGTGCTTTATGTTGGGTGGCTTTTTCTTCTTGCACTGTGAAAGTTATGGTGGGTCGGGGACGAGGTTAGGTTTCTCCTGACTGAACTTTTTTTCTCTTTTTTTTAGATTATGCGGGGTTAGTGCACTACTCGTTCTTACCCTCCTCATGAGCTCCATTGTGCGTGTTCTGAGTTCGGTAGGAACAAAGTTGGGTTCTTCAGGGAGCCTGCTTCGCATCTCTATCTTGAGGCGTCTCTTATCCTTGGCCATGACGGCGGTTGGGTCATTCCAATTGTTGGATACGACGGAGTATTCGTGGTCCCACAGAGATTGACCAGCGGTATTGGAGAGGAGAATTCGACTGTGGAACGAACGTTTATTGAAATTCTCTGACGGTTACGCTTTGGTAGGGCCAAAAGACTATACATTCTGACGACTTTGTTAGCAATCTCCAGAACTACTTGATAGATGGCGCCATTTCTCGTTTTAAGCTAGGGTGCCTACATGTCTGGGTGCCTACATCTCTGTCTGTCTCAGGGTGAAGACATCCATTGTTGCCCTGAATGTGCCAGCGCGTGACACTCTGGCGCGCTCGGTGCGTGACTTGGGCGGTAAATTGGCGTCTATGCATTAACCAAAGCTACGCACTTGAGCTGAGTGACACCAGATTGCGCGCACCTCAAAATGCATTAAAAAAAGACGATTGGGCGGAAAAAAGGCTGAGTTGTCACCACTCAAACAAAAGCGGGCGTGTGTATGCAGGCACTCTATTTTAGGTAGCCACAAGCGGCGACCATTTCTCGTTGTAAGTAGCCACAAGTGGTGAAACGCAGTCGGTCAGGCTGAAAGGCAAACGTGTGAGACGTAAGGATCACAAAGTGTGCTTTTCATATAGGGCCGTCCCTTGACCCTTGCAGGTTCTGCCGACGGACTTTGACGGCCTCCGGTTGAACCAGCATACCCTGCTCCAGGGCGACCTCCTGCGCAACGTTACGCGGCAGCTTCGGCCCCGGAGCAACGTGCGCCTCGGCCTGCCCAAGTGCGTGGTGACGGTGCGCAGCAAGCTGCGCAGCCTGCTCGAAAAGCTTGGCGTCAGGTCCACCTTCGGACAAGAGAGCGCCCGCTTCACGGCCATCTCGGGCTACCAGGGGCTCAAGGCCACCGACCTCCTCCACGTCGCCATGCTGGAGGTGGGTGGCCCACCCTCATGGCATCTTCAGGAGCGCTCCGCGTAGGAGCAGACTTGTACGGTGCCCGTTACAAGTATATTCAAATTACTTGGGATAGATTACTTTTTGGAGTATTTTTTTTAAATAATTTTATCACACTTAATAGGGAGTAACCATGAGAGTAATCTGATTACTCTTGAAAATAATAAAATTACTCTTACTGGTTACTGATTTTCCCTCCTCCTTCCTGATGGCTCCCTCTAGTTCCGCAACCTTCTTTCCAAGGAATCCTCGAACCAAGTTTCCTTCGGGGAATGGTCAACCAAAAGTGATGCTTTGAGAAGATGAGTAATTTGTAATCTCGTGATTCTAATTCAATAATGGGCAGTTCGAAAGGCCCGTTTTCGAACCAACAGAAAGCTAAGCCGCCTTCAAAATCAGAAGTAATCGGAAAAGCTAAGGTTACTTTTCCAAGTAACGGCCAATTACTTTTCTTCTCAAGTAATCGAATAATCTAATTGAGTACTTTTTTGACCAAGAGTAATAGTAATTATAGTCGACCACTTTTTTGAGTAATGTGTACAATACTGGCCCAGAATAACGCTTCCCATACAGTTCTCCAGCCCTTATCACCCTGGAAAAAAGTGCCTAGGCTGTAGACGCATGCGTGGCGTCTAATACTCCGCGGAAGAGAACTAGTCTATAGCGCATGCTGAGAATGCGTTGAACAGCCCAGTTGACAAAGATGGCAGCGCGAAGACTGCGATCATAAGAACGGACTATAGTTCGTTTCATCCCGAAGGCAGACCTACAGAACCGTCTTCTACTGGGCAGAAAACCGGTTCCCAGTTCCCTTCTTTCCGTTCCCTCTTGCACTCCTGTCTCCTCCTCGCCCCTAGGAGCTGGTCTCTGAGCTACTTCCAGCAGAAAGAAGACGGTCTACCTGGCAACACCTGGTCTACCTCTTTCTCGAACGGAAAGAAGGGATTGAGGGAGTGTTTTCCTCTTTTCCGGATGCTCGCAGGCCTCTAAATCAGATAGCAGTCGAAAGTTAGAAAACACCCAAACACGGACCCTTAGGCTATAGGTGCAAGATCAGGGCGCCAACATCGGGCGAGTGCGTTCTCATTTACGATTAAGCAAACTATAAACAACAAGACCTTAGTCCTGGATTTTTCATTTAGCAAATAAAACCACAAGGTGCTTTCCCCCTTCCTGCCGACGTCAGGATTCAACATTGCGATCGAAATTTAAAAGGATAACTTTTCGTAAAGAAACAATATCGGTTTTTCTGCGCGTAAAGGGTACGGTGCCCGTTGTCAAATGGCGCACATTTCATTGGTGCAGCCGACAGATGGTGGCGGTGGTTTAGATAGAGCGTCTGCATAGCGCGTACTACGTAGCCAGAAACAAGTTAAAATAACCTGACAAACCATCTTTTTCTTTATTCGCATTGTGTTTGTTCAATGCGTCTTATTAGGAAGAACAAAAAAGTCGTGCATGGACTCTGAGTACAATCCCCGAAAAAGTGCGCTCCCTTTCAGAGTAAAATAGATCGTCCACTTTCGGCAAGAGGACACCTGCTGCCATCTGTCGGCTGTTACGACAATCAGGTGTGTGCCGCAACGGCCTCGGATATTGCCGGCGCGCGAAGCTTCTCCGCTCGCCAGTCTCCGGTCTAAATGGGGGTCTCTAAAGTTTTCGGCCACGGGGCCGAATTAGCAATCTGTCGCAGTCTCAAAGGCAGGCAAAAAAAGAAATAAAGATAGCATTTATAAACGAAGAAAAGCCAAGTAAATAAAACTAGATAAGAATTCAAACGCATAAATTAAAGTTAGAGTAAGTATTAAAACACCTGAGGTAAGTGAATACTTAAAATGAAATGTATTATTTAGCTAATTATAACATTAGATAACACTTGTGATCAAGGAAACTCACCAAGCATGAACACAAGCGCTTGGGAACTTTGGCATATTCCAACAGGGCAGAAGACTAATATTACGATAAAACTAACGCTGATAATATACAATATAGTTGTGACGGAGGACACTAAGTGCAATATACGGTCATTAAATGTCTACGTGTTGAACCGGTGTGCTTCGTCATTCCCCGAGACGTGTAGCAGCGACGAAATTCCCACGAGTGTTCTATAGGGGGCAAGGGGTGTAAGTACTACACCCTCTATTTCAAAGAGTGCAGTCCTCGAAAGAGCCCACCAACGTCGCCCGAGCTTCCCTTCACCGCACCGAAAAGCTGAGGGAGTGGCATTCTCGAGTGGTAGGCATCGCCAACAGGCCCTTTTCAATGCCCCATCGAGGAATATTGGCAGTCGCTAGGCACGAAGCGTGGATGGATGCACGCAGCTTCTCCATACGAGCTAAGCCGAGTTCACGTGAAACTTCCAAGAAGCCCTCGTGTTCAACACATGCTTGAGTGCCCGAACAATGGCGGACGCGGATAACTTGCCTGGTAGGCACCAGATGGCGTGCACATTTCAAGAGGATCCCCCGCCCTGTACTAAGTACCAAACCGGCGGCGGCCGAATCAGGATCAAGTGCCGGTACGCTGAGCGTGGCTCATTCAGTGTCTCTGAAAACCTAGAAAACGAGGCCACGAGGCATGCGCATGACGTCATCGTTAGCGAATCCCCGACCGAACAGGAAAACACGATAAAGATGGACGAGAGTCGCCGCAAAACGGGCTCAGACGCGTCCATCTAGGTGACGCCGCGTTCTATAGAGGGTGTCTCAAATAGCGGCCAGGCTCTTTAAATCGACCGCGAAAATCGGTTTCTTAACCTATCGCGCTAAAATTTCGTGCAGTGTTGCCCACAGGTGGTACATTTTTTTCTATAAAATTTGCAAATAGCGAACTTACCTGAGAAAAAGGTAAAAGAAAAAATGAAAGCCGTTTACAACTCCCTGTAACACCGAATTAGAGGGCAGCTCTTGAGGAGGAGGGGAAGGCACGGGGGGGGGGGCGGAGAAAATTTTCCGCTAAATTTAGCGGGATACATTTTCCGCTAGATTTAGCGGGAAAATTTTTCCGCTAAATTTAGCGGAGAAAATTTTCCGCTAAATTTAGCGGGGAAAATTTTCCGCTAAATTTAGCGGGGAACATTTTCCGCTAGATTTAGCGGGAAAATTTTCCGCTAGATTTAGTGGGAAAATTTACCCATGATGCGCCGCGCGGTTACGCCGACGGCGACGCCGACGCCGCTCAAGCCGGAAACGGGCGCCTAAGAGCTGCGCTCTAAAAGGCTTAAAGGGATGCTGAAGCGAAATTTTGATTTCACAAAATAGGGTAGCACGAGTGTTCAACGGGGCGCCGCAAAACCACAAAACACCACTCATAAAGTGATATCTCGGACGGATGGCCGTATTTTTGTAAAATAAGGATGCGATGGAGTGAGAATCGCGACGTCGCGTTTCCTGCAGATTTGTTGAGGAGGATGGGATACGGCCTTGCTTCCTTCCCTCTTCGCGTCCTCGCGGAGTCAAAGCGAGAAGAGGAGGAAACAAGAATGGCGACGTCACGGACTTTTTTGGCCTTGTTCAAGCGCGCTCTTCTTTCACAAAAATTCCAACATTCGTTGGAGATATCGCTTTATGAGTGATGCTTTCGGGTTTGTAGCGCCCCGCCTAGCGCTTTCGCGTTGTTTTCTGAAATCAAAATTTTGTTTCACCATCTTTTTAACTCGCATGAAAACGCAGCGAAGCCACAGGTGTTCAAACAGGGTGCCCTACTGTTTGAAGACCGGTGGCTTCGCTGCATTTCATAGGAGTTAAGCCTTTTTCTTTTTAGAGCGCAGCTCTTAGGCGCCCGCTTCCGGCATCAGCGGCGTCGCCGTCGACGTCGGCGTAACCGCGCGGTGCATTATGGACACTTGCCATCGTAACGCTTGTTACGATGACGTAACTGATAACATCGCATGTGACGTCACTGGTGACGTCACTGATTACGTCATCATGATGACGTCATCGTCACGTGCCCCCCGGAGGTCACGTGACCCTCGTGAGGCGACGGCGACGCCGCTCGGAGGGAGGAGTAGCAGGCAGGATGAGGAGGAGGGAGGAGGGGTATACCTTCCCCTCAGTACCCTTCCCTCCTCCTCCTCAAGAGCTGCGCTCTAATTTGGCGTAACAGGGAGTTGTAAACGATTTTCACTTTTTTTACTTTTTTCTCAGGTAAGTTCGCTCTTTGCAAATTTAATAGAAAAAATGCACCACCTGTGGTCAACGCTGCACAAAATCGTAGCGCGATAGGTTAAGAAACTGATTTTTGCAGTCCATTTTAAAGAGCCTGGCCGCTATTTGAGACACCCTGTAGTATCACGCTCGTTGAGTGACGCTGTACGACGAGCTGGCAGCGATGCTGACGCTGAGTGGCTGCGTGGATCCATTGGGGTTTGAGGTTCAGGGGAGCAGGCTTTGTCTTCTAGGTGGGCTCTAGCCGCTGTACTCCGGGGTGCAGGTGTCCGAGGACGGGAACGAGACGCCCCGCACGGTGGCCCTGGTGAGCGAGGTGGTGGCCAAGGTGGCCTCGCCTACCGTCTTCCTAGTGGACCGGCCCTTCCTCTTCTTCGTGCGCAGTACCGCCACGGGTGCCATCTTGCTCACGGGCTGCGTCCGTCAGCCGCTCGAGTGGAGGCCCGAGAGTCCGGACAACTCCGTCATGTGACGTCCTGCCATGCGCGCGTAGGCCTCGCTGCGGCAGTTTGTAAAAACGCCGCATTTAATTTTTTTTTATATATACACAATTACAATATTGTTGTCGGTATAGACAGCCTGTTCAAAAAGTGAATATGACGGCCGTTGAACTTCTTGCGCCCTAATCACACCTAAGTAAAATAATTAAATTTTGTTTTCTGGGGAGGTCTGGAATCGTGTGTTTTTCCGGCACACTCTCAAACAAAGCAACAACAAAAATGACAGGAGGATACTTAAGACTGCTTAGAACTAGCGTAGAACACGTGATACAGTAGTGCACACTGCACAGGGTGAAAGAGCGGGAATTTCCCGCCTTCCTTCCCCTCTCCTCTCCGGCTACGTCTGACACGTGACCCGAGAAGGGGAGAGAGCGGCGACCTGCGCGCACGCCACCCTCTCCCTTTTACCGGCGCGCGGGTCGCAGCGCCAGGAGAGGGCTTCTTTGTGGGGTATAGTAGGGTGCCTCAATGGCGCACATGAAGACACCCTAGGGTATTAGCGGCGAGATCATAGAGTTATTACAATAAACGCTAGAGGCTCAGCTGGCGCTAGTGTCTACGGGACTTCCGGTTGCAAATTGAAGCAGACAGCATGCAGTCTACTTTTCCAGTCTTCCTGTGTATTCCTATGGGAAAACGCGCGTGAATTTTGTCTCTTCGCCGGAAAATAACATGAATAACTTTTGTTCTTTCGGTTGTACCGGATAGTATGTACCTTTATTAATATGGTGAAAGTGTAATTGCTTTAGTTACAGCATTTTTTCTTTACCACTGAACGATGTTAAACTTCGCTATATTTCAGGCCCAAACCTCTGTTCCATGGCAGATATGTAGAAACGAGCTACGATTCTAAGCAAAATAACGATCGAAAAGAATGTAAAGTGTGTTCAAAGTTCGCCAGCATTCCGTTGGTGCTTATATATTGTTAATATGCCCGTCCTGTCACTATATGAAAATGACACCGTCGTGCATCCCTACGAGTGGTTACAAAAACGTTGGAAACGTAAAGAATAAAGTACATGGGCTACTAAAGGTGTGTTTTCTTATTTCCTGTGTCGGGCAGTTTTTTTCGGGCACCTGTTCTCTGACTTCTCCCTATTTGCAAAGATTTGGAGCGTGCGAGTGATGATTTGAACCCAGAACAAGCATCTTCGCACATATTCATGAGCAGAAAGAATAAAGCTGTACTTATTTATTGCAAATCGGACTATTACGTGACTTTCAATTTATTTTGATCGCCTGCATGCACAAGGAGTTACTTATCCAGTGTCACTGCGTAGTTCTTACCGTCTCTCTTGGTTTTCCACATGGCCTTCGTTGCTGGAAAGCGCCGACGCCGTGTTCGCGCTAACAGTGTCCGACAGTGCACATAAATACACGTACGAAGTGGTTTTAACACCGTTTTTCATGCCACGAATTTCAAATAAAAATGCTGTAACTGACCAATTATTTCGTCTGCGTGACTGAGAAATGTTCCAATGTGCCTAGTACGTGCCAATTATTCGTGATATTTGCTCTTATAATCGAGCGGAGAGAAAATGTACTCCCTTTTTTCCATAGAAATGCATTACCGGAAGTCAATTTCTGACTGCTTGCTGTCTGCTTCAAAATGCAACAGCACACTAGCGCCAGCTGAGCCTCTAGCGTTTATTGTAATAACTCTATGAGCGAGATGTTTCGGTGGCGCCCTCGTTTGGTTACCTTTCGTGACGTCATTACCTTGTGAACAACAAGTTCGATGGTGTTTGTAATGGGCATAGGGGAAGCCTCAAATCGTAGAACTCTCAAAGCAACACTGCCAACACCGTCAAAATTGAAGTTCTTAAATTCCTCTTATTTCCGTCGATGAGACATCCTTTGCTGACGTCATAGTCAGCATTCGGCCAATTGTGGTGCGCCGACCACAGCGACGCTTTCGATCGCTCACGTCGCCAATAGCGTTCCTTGGAACTATGACGCGTCGCAGACAATGGGACTTTAGTCGCCGTTTCAATCAGCTAATGGGAAAATGGGAATTTATGGTTCGTTTTTCGCGGTTACAGACGCCGCCGGCTTCGCTCCATGGGACAGTTAATGCTTTCGCATTAAAATTACAGGAGGACGCTTAAGCCTCGCCTTTAAACGTGGAACGCGATAGCTGAACATTTAAACCTCCACTCGTTCCCAAGCCTCGCAAGCGTCTCCTCTTAGACGCACTTCGCGAAGCACATAGACGGACACGCTGTTTACAAACAAGCCCGCGTTTGCTCACACCAGGTGTGGGCACTGCGCGTGCGCAGAAACCGAATTCGGGTGAAGGGAGGCCTCTGCGTATGCGCAGTGCCGTCGACAGCGCCACCGCAGCTGCGTGACGTCAGGGCCGCGTGTTGGTCTATAAGCATAAAGGCCCTGTCACACTGAGGCAACAGTTGGACAACTCTATCCGGCAACACGGGAAAGTCGTGTTGCCGGCGACCCTGTCACATCGCGGCAACAACAACAGTCGGGCAACATGCTGCTGCCGCCCGGCAACCGTGTTGCCCGATTTGTTGTCCGACAACCCTGTCACACCGGGCTGACGGCGAGGACAACACGGGGAACACTCCGCCATCTTGATTGTTTACCTTCGTTCGTGTGCGGCGCGGAATCGCTGATATGTGACTCTACAAAGTGCTAGTGCATTCGAAGGGCAAGGAATTACCACGGTACGACATCAACCAGTGACTGTGATTAGAAAACTTGACACGGGAAGTATTTTCCGCTCTTTATTTTATCAAAATGTTCTTCATTCGCTGACAAAGCAGATAGCCCTAACCGAGGAAAGTGACATCGCTGATACATTTTCGGGATTTACGCCACCGTATGAAGTGTTTCTGTCCGGTTCTTTCATGCGATTCCTATGTCTACTGTAAAATTGAGTTAGCACCGGCAGTATCCCAAAGCGTCTTTTGTAACGTGGTGTTGAGCTGAACTGACAGTGCTTCAAAACTGCGACACCGACACGATCGGCCTTCATAACAATCGGTGGAATAAATATTTTTCAACGCTGTCTACTTGCCTACCGCCTGCTATGTGATCGCTTCATTCCCCCAAAACGTCAGGTGTCTGGTAGCGGCTGTTTCCAAGTTCCAAGCATCAACAATCATGATCAGATTGGTCGTTTTAGTGCTTCGATATTTTAATCTGGTTTTCTGGGTGATTTTTATAATACTTCATCAGAGGGTGAGTAGGCATGTCATTTTATTTTACTAACAGTAATGTGAGCTGGTCTCTCGGCAGTTCTAATTTCAAAACCTCTCTGAACGTTCACGACCGTAGCTGTGACCATTTCGAAAATCGCTTTCCGTAACTACGCAGTAAAACATTATCGAAAATGTTTTAGCTGCACGCCAGCCCTAATTATTGTTAAATAACGTTTTCCAAGCCTTTATTTGAATAATACGTTATTGATAGGGGACTAGCTCTACCGTCGAAGCTATCTATGCTCAGCCAGCGATCAGGGCAACACACGTTGTCCAACACAAGTTGCTGCTGTTTTTGTTGCCGAAAGCTGTCATACCGAGGCAACATTTTAGTTGTCGTCCATGTTGTCGTGCTGTTGCCCCGATGTGACAGGTTTGTCGGACAACATGGGGAGCGAGCAACAAGTTGCCCGACTGTTGGACAACGTGTTGTGTTGATGTTGCCGTCGTGTTGCCTCAGTGTGACAGGGCCTTAAAGCATTGCACTTTTCTTTCTTAAAAAAAAAACAACAAAAAAACAACACTGTCCTTATGCCGAAGTTAGATGATCCTGCCAAACAGACGTTGTAAGTAATCCGTTACAAGTAACGGATTACTTGTAATTTGTTACTTTTTCAAGTAATTTTGTAGTCCCCACGTTACGTTTCTGCGGCAGTAATTTGTGATGTAATTCTGTTAAAAAATATAGGTAACGGATTGCTTTCATTACTCGTTGCTTTTTTTTTTTTTTAAATATGAACATAATACAGAAACGGGAGCAATATATCAGTCAGGGACCAACCGCTCGACCAAAGCTCAAAAACGACCGCCCGCCCCCATATGTTTTTCAGTACTGCAGGCGACGTGCAAGATCACAAGCGTCGCTGTGATTGGCCTTCCACAAAAGTAGCGCAAGGTACGTCGATTCACGAGGCACGTGCAACGTGCAGCCCTTGGGAAGATCATGGCGGCACAGCGCAGCACTCAGCTAGATTTCAGACGCCATGAATTTCCCAGAAGTGGCGCGCGGCACGTGCCTCGAGCATTTCTACAACAATGAATGACGCCACTTCTCCCAGGATAGAGGGGCTTTACCTTCCACGATTGGCCGAATGCTGACTACGACTTCAGCAAAAACTTTCTCATCGGCAGAAATAAAAGTAATGTTATAATTTCAATTTCGACGGTGTTGTCAGTGTTGGTTTCAGAGCGCAATGATTTCAATATTCCATCATGCTCATTACAAACACCATCGAAATTGTTGTTCGCAAGGTAATGACGTCACGAGAGGGAACCATACGAGGGCGCTAACGAGACACCTCACCGCTAATAGGGAGCATTCACTGGCTGCCATAGACCTTTTCTGTTTCCTGTCGTTCTCAGTCACGTGGATTCCGTATCTGGTATGCGGGGCGAAAAAATAATAAAACGTTTGAACCTGGAATATGCGAGAAAATATAGGTGAGGCAAATCAAGAATGTGTCACGCATTTTTCGTAAACACCTTCCAGCTGCGGGGAGAGATCAAAAAGATGTTTTTCCGCATACCAGAAGTGACGATATTCAAGATGGCTGCGCGCTTGTGGAAAAGGTGTATAGCTGTGTGCGCGACTGCCGAGCGCGTACTGACGGCGAGCTTTCACAGTTCTTCTGCAATGTAAGTACATTCCGCACCATCAAGATTGCCGGTCTTAGCAGCCTATTAATGTGAGCTCGTTCTGAGCATGCGCTCTACACATCGCCCTCAGAAATGCAGTGCGTCGAATCAGTGCGTCAAAGCTACAGGCACGAGAGCGCAGTTTTGAGACGTTCCGATTACTCTTGAAAGGCACAAAAAGGAGCTTTCGTAGATCGGTTCCTTACCTCCGAATCTCCTAGCGGAGGTAGACACTTCTACTGAGCATTCGCACCGCTAGCTTCATTTGCTTAATTCCAGGGACCATTTCCGGAGGCCGTAAGCTCGCGGGATGGCGGGTGTGGTTGCAGCTTTCGCTGCCTTGTCAGCTTACAGGTGAACGGAGTGCACCTACACTCTTTCTCTTAAATACAATATTTTATTTATACAAGGACTACTATAATGTGAAGGTATGAGAATTGAAAAGTAGTGTTGCAGAACATTTTTGAAAAGGTCAAAATTATTTCAATTGTTTTCTGGAAAACAATTGAAACGGGAAAAGTAACGTGAGAGTAATTTGTAACGTAACGAGTAAAGTAATCCGTTACTTTTCAGCGAAAGTGATTTGTAACGGTAATCTATTACATTTGAGGCTCGGTAATTCGTAATTGTGATCCTTGGCTGTCAGCTGTTTTATTTGTACGTATAGAAACCCCCAGCAATGCCTCACTGCTATGCAGAAGGCCACGTGTCGGTCGTGACGTTGCTCCGACAAATCCAAAGAATCGTAGCGTTGGACGAGAAATTCGGTGGAGAGGTGGTCTAGAGAGAGGTTGCCTTGCGGAGGCTATAGCCTCATGACGTCATGCCACCCCCCGGGTGCGCCTGGGTGAACGTTGGCCTGGGTGTCTCGGACGACATGCGCAACAGCGCGAGCCGCAACAAGTTAGGCGATACCGATGTTTACCGCCGGCATCTCGCTGAGCAAACTTTGTTGTTGACAGACACGCGAACAAAATACCACCAATTGTAAAGAGATCCCACGTCAAGTCGGGGAGCGTTTCTGCAGGCTTTAGTGCGGGTTGAGCAAAAGCTTTCTCATCCCCCTGGGATGCCTACGTTAGCGCGGCTCTGCGCAAAAGCTTGACGAACTTGTTACCACGTGATGCGCATCCCGGGGGGAAAAGGGAGATGTTTCTCCCGTGTGAATACCCATTTACATACATGGAGGCGTGACTGGTGCTCCAGAGCCCTGTATAGAGAGAGTTTGGTCAATGGTAGTCGCGGGAAGAGCCAGGGCGTGCACCAGACCCAGAAAGAGTGCTTGACATGCTCTCTTGACCACCCAGAAGCCGAAAAGACTCCCCTAGCGGTGCTAGCGAGAGACAGTTTTAATCATACGTATATGGTTTTAATAAGCGCGTAAGAGTTTAATGTAGTAACCCTTCATGGTTGAAAATAGGGTGCACGTGATGTTTCGACTAGGATTATGGAGAAAGGTGGTGCCGCTCGAACTCTGTTTTTTACAGAGTGTGACCGCCCGGACGGCAGACCCCCGCAACTCGGCGCCAGGAGTACGGATTATGTCGATCGTTCCGCCAGTCGCGTTCTTCCACCATAATTTTGGATGACCGTGATAGAAACATCATGTGCACCATATTTTCAGTCACCTAGAGTTACTACGTTTCTCACGACCACCACCAGGGTATTATTTCCGGCTTCTGGTTGACCACATTCGAATCTGTGAAGACGCCCTGGAACACGCCCAGCACGCTTTCGGCCAATGGCGCCCCCTCATATGTCTCCTATACTTCCCTATGAATGACCAAACTTTCTACATATACTGCTTCTGTAGTGCTCTTTCAGGCAGCTGTGCATGGGCGCCGCCATAACCAACCTTCAGTTTTTCATGCGAAAGCATTCTCATGGAGCGACCCGCGCCAAACGGCACCTTAAATCGTTTCTCCAAGTGAAGCCAGCTCCCAGCTATGAAACCACGCGAAAGGCTAGCCAACGGCACCTAAATTGCCCGATCCCAAAGGAGCGGAGTAAAGCTGATGGATTTTCGGCTTCGGTTTCATTGGCTGGCACGTGTCGACGAGGCCTGCCAATGGATCTGGCGCGTATTTAAAGAAGACGCTTTAAAGGAGCAGTGCAACGATATTCAATTGGAATGTTTTTCACTTTACACGAGCTTACTGGCACTAGTGGGACTCAAGGATACTCGCACGCAACGCCACAGGCCAAGAAACTTCTTTGTTGCGCTGTAATTTCAAGGACAAAAGCGATCATTTTCATTCAATCTCCCCTTTGCAAAATTTGATGACGTAACGTGGGGATCGCAGTACACCCCAATGACGATATTTGAATGCGGTTTATAGATTGGACCCGAGCATTGCGTGGACACTCGATTTGGGCTCGTGATAATTACTAGCTTGAGAAGCATTCGGGTAGTGGCCCGTGTCCAATCGCTGCAACGACGACAATAGCCGAGCCATAACAATGTCTGGAACTCAGCACGTGTCCTGTGCTTTGCCAACCCCAGCGCGTGGCTATGATCAACATTGGCGGCATATAATCGGCTCCAGATCACGTGGCCGCTTGCTCTGACTGCGAGTTGAGGGGGTGAACGCTGCTCGTTTTTCTTTAATTTTTTTCTGGGACTTCTATTCCGTGGGGTGAAAAACGAACACGAGTTTCATAGGTTATTAACGTCAGGGATCCGTTCTAAGCGGTATTTGCGCAAAGTAGAATAATTATTGCATCGCCCCTTTAAGTAGGGCAACGAGGTAGAGGGGAGGCAGCGGCCAGAACGATAGGCAGGCGCTAACAGGCAATTGCATTCACACGTCTGCTACTTTGTCAGACCATAGCCTCCTCTCTATGGGCCTCCTGCGTTCCCCAGGGGGTGCTGCGAAAAGGGACTTGTTAGGCCTTGTTTTGGGTAGTACAAACTTTAGCGTCTCAAACTGTCACGCATGCAGAAGCGTGCCAGCTCTGGTGGCGAGCGCGAGATCACGATGAAAATACAAAGAAACAACAAAAATTAGAACCCTGTCAAAGTCGAAGTATAGTCGTGGCACAAATTTAGAGCACGCGACCACCGCTAGGGGCTGTTTCGCGGCCTGTGGTTGGCCCGAGATGCTCGCCTATTCAAACCAATGTATGGCCAAACTCTCTCAATAAACGGCTCTGTTCAAAGCTTCAGCGCAGGAGGCCTATACTCGCAAAGCCTGGCAGTTCGATGACGGAGCCGTAGAGTTTTGGGTCGCAGATTTGGAGCGCGAGGATTTGGTAGCACAGTGCCTTTCTCGGGGAGTCTGGTATTCAGCGCACAGCTTTTGCAGCGGCGGGAACCCGAAACATGGTTTTCAAACCTGACGAAGAAAGAAGCGGCAGCCCGAGGAACGCGAGAAGCACGAGGGGACATTCCATCGCTCGAGACAAGTGTGTTTCGGCGTTTCGGCGTTTCGCCGCTGTGGGGCGCCCGTTACATGACTCTTGCTCTATAGACTCTTGTAGAGTGCCTTCATACACAAGCGCGCTTTTGCTTGAGTTACAGTGTTCTAGAGAGTTGTAGTGGCAAGAGCGGCGGCCACCGCGTGAAGATTTCGCGCGTAGACGACACCGTAGCGCTGCTGTTCTGAGCCCTAGGAACTGTGGCAAGAGGCATGGAATAAAGAAGAACGAAGCGCCGGCGACACACGCGCTTCATGTCTACTTCGTTTCAGCTTCGGTCCAGACGCAGCCGATGCTACAAGCGCGAGCATGTGGTCCAGAACAGTGCTTGCACTGCACGAGCGCGCGTGCTTGGCAGGGATGCTGAAAGCCCGGAGCTCGTGCTTGTAGCTTTGGCTGCGTCTGGACCGAAGCTGAAACTAAGTATAGACCTTTCCAAAAACGAGCTTGTGGCCGGTGCCATTTTGAGCGTTCGTGCGTATGGCGCGTGCTTTGCTCGCTTTCCGAAGCGGCGAACACGCACGTGCTGGGCTGTGAAGATCGCACGCTGGACTGTGATTTTGTAAACATTGGAAAGGTCTATAGACCTTTCCAAAAACGAGCTTGTGGCCGGTGCCATTTTGAGCGTTCGTGCGTATGGCGCGTGCTTTGCTCGCTTTCCGAAGCGACGAACACGCACGTGCTGGACTGTGAAGATCGCACGCTGGACTGTGATTTTGTAAACATTGGAAAGGTCTATAGAGCCCAGCGGACATGGTCCGTCTCGTCCTTCCCAGAGCCGTTTATACCATAGAGTTATTACAATAGACGCTAGAGGCTCAGCTGGCGCTAGTGTGCTGTTGCATTTTGAAGCAGACAGCAAGCAGTCCGAAATTGACTTCCGGTAATGCATTTCTATGGGAAAAAGCGAGTGCATTTTCTCTCTGCGCTCGATTATAAGAGCAAATATCACGAATAATTTGCACGTACTAGGCACATTGGAACATTTCTCAGTCACGCAGATGAAATAATCGGTCAGTTACAGCATTTTTTATTTGAAATTCGTGGCATGAAAAACGGTGTTAAAACCACTTCGTACGTGTATTTATGTGCACTGTCGGACACTGTTAGCGCGAACACGGCGTCGGCGCTTTCAGCATGGGGGATATACGTGCCAAACGAACGAAGGACATGTGGAAAACCAAGAGACACGGCAAGAACTACGCAGTAACACTGGATAAGTAACTCCTTGTGCATGCAGTCGATCAAAATAAATTGAAAGTCACGTAATATACTCCGATTTGCAATAAATAAGTACTGCTTTATTCTTTCTGCTCGTGAATATGTGCGAAGATGCTTGTTCTGGGTTCAAATCATCACCCGCACGCTCCAAATCTTTGCAAACAGGGAGAAGCCAGAGAACAGGTGCCCGATAAAAACTGCCCGACATAGGAAATAATAAGAAAACACACCTTTAGTAGCCCACATACTTTATTCTTTACGTTTCGAACGTGTTTTTAACCACTCGTAAAGATGCAAGACGGGGTCATTTTCATATAGTGACAGGACGGGCATATTAACAATATATAAGCACCAACGGAATGCTGGCGAACTTTGAACACACTTTAAATTCCTTTCGATTGTTATTTTGCTTAGAATCGCCGCTCGTTTCTACACACCTGCCATGGAACAGAGGTTTGGGGCTGAAATATAGCGAAGTTTAACATCGTTCAGTGGTAAAGAAAAAATGCCGTAACTAAAGCAATTACACTTTCACCATATTAATAAAGATGCATACTATCCGGTACAACCAAAATAACAAAAGTTATTCATGTTATTTTCCGGCGAAGAGACAAAATTAACGCGCTTTTTCCCATAGGAATACACAGGAAGACTGGAAAAGTAGACTGCATGCTGTCTGCTTCAATTTGCAACCGGAAGTCTCGTAGACACTAGCGCCAGCTGAGCCTCTAGCGTTTATTGTAATAACTCTATGGTTTATACTGAGAGAGTTTGGCCAATGGGCGGAGCTTGTTGGCCGCTAGAACAAGCGGATTTCGCGGTAACACAATATGGCGTTACTTCTTTGTCTTGTTCATTCCTGAGAAATCGCGTAGAGTTCCTATGAGTCAGAGCCACAATATGGCGGACGGAAGTAGTCATCCCCCGGTTGTCAGACTACGCTGCTGTGGTTGTCAGGCTGTCAAAATCTCCTTAAGAAGGCCAAACTCTCTCAGTATAAACGGCTCTGAGGAGAACCAGAGCCGTTTATACTGAGAGAGTTTGGCCAATGGGCGGAGCTTGTTGGCCGCTAGAACAGGCGGATTTCGCGGTAACACAATATGGCGTTACTTCTTTGTCTTGTTCATTCCTGAGAAATCGCGTAGAGTTCCTATGAGTCAGAGCCACAATATGGCGGACGGAAGTAGTCATCCCCCGGTTGTCAGACTACGCTGCTGTGGTTGTCAGGCTGTCAAAATCTCCTTAAGAAGGCCAAACTCTCTCAGTATAAACGGCTCTGAGGAGAACCAGAGCCGTTTATACTGAGAGAGTTTGGCCAATGGGCGGAGCTTGTTGGCCGCTAGAACAAGCGGATTTCGCGGTAACACAATATGGCGTTACTTCTTTGTCTTGTTCATTCCTGAGAAATCGCGTAGAGTTCCTATGAGTCAGAGCCACAATATGGCGGACGGAAGTAGTCATCCCCCGGTTGTCAGACTACGCTGCTGTGGTTGTCAGGCTGTCAAAATCTCCTTAAAGGGGCGGTGCAACGATATTCGTTTTGAGCGTTTTTCACTTTGTATGAGCTTACTGGCACCAGTGGGACCCAAGTACACTCGCACGCAACGCCACTGACCAAGAAACCTCTTTGTTGCGGCGCAATTTCAAGGAGAAAAGCGAGCGTTTTCTTTCAATCTCTCCTTCGCAAATTTTGATGACGTACCCTGGTGGTGGCAGCATCCTCCAGGGACGAGATTTGAATGCTGCTCATAGATTGGACTCGAGGATTGCGTGAGCACTCGATTTTGGCTCGTGATAATTGATAGCTCGAGAAGCATTCGGGTAGTGGCCCGTGTCCAATCGCTGCAACGACGACAATAGCCGAGCCATAACAATGTCTGGAACTCAGCGCGTGTCCTGTGCTTTGCCAACCCCAGCGCGTGGCTATGATCAACATTGGCGGCATATAATCGGCTCCAGATCACGTGGCCGCTTGTTCTGACTGCGAGTTGAGGGGGTGAACGCTGCTCGTTTTTCTTTAATTTTTTTCTGGGACTTCTATTGCGTGGGGTGAAAAACGAACGCGTGTTTCATAGGTCATTAACGTCAGGGATCCGTTCTAAGCGGTATTTGCGCAAAGTACAAAAATTGTTGCATCGCCCCTTTAAAGGGGCTATGCAACAATTTTTTTACTTTGCGCAAAGACCGCTTAGAACGGATCCCTGACTTTAATGACCTATGAAACACGCCTTCGTTTTTCACCCGACGCATTAGAAGTCCCAGAAAAAAATTAAAAAACAACGAGCAGCGTTCACGCCCTCAACTCGCAGCCAGAACAAGCGGCCACGTGATCTGGAGCCGATTATATGCCGCCAATGTTGATCATAGCCACGCGCTGGGGTTGGCAAAGCACAGGACACGCGCTGAGTTCCAGACATTGTTATGGCTCGGCTATTGTCGTCGTTGCAGCGATTGGACACGGGCCACTACTCGAATGCTTCTCGAGCTATCAATTATCACGAGCCTAAATCGAGTGCCCACGCAATGCTCGGGTCCAATCTATGAACCGCATTCAGATATCGTCATACGGGTGTACTGCGATCCCCGCGTTACGTCATCAAATTTTGCAAGGGAGAGATTGAATGAAAATGATCGCTTTTGTCCTTGAAATTGCACCGCAACAAAGGAGTTTCTTGGCCAGTGGCATTGCATGCGAGTATCCTTGAGTCCCACTAGTGCCAGTAAGCTCGTGTAAAGTGAAAAAACATTCCAATTGAATATCGTTGCACAGCTCCTTTAAAGGGGCGGTGCGACGATATTTAATTGGAATGTTTTTCACTTTACACGAGCTTACTGGCACTAGTGAGACTCAAGGATACTCTTACGCAACGCCACTGACCAAGAAACTTCTTTGTTGCGCTGTAATTTCGAGGACAGAACCGAGCGTTTTCATTCAATCTCTCCTTCGCAAAACCTGATGACGTAGCTGGGCGGTAGCAGTACCGCCCAGTGACGATATTTGAATGCGGCTCATAGATTGGACCCGAGCATTGCGTGGGCACTCGACTTGGGCTCGTGATAATCCATAGCTCGAGAAGCATTCGGGTAGTGGCCCGTGTCCAATCGCTGCAATGACGACAACAGCCGAACCTTAACAATGTCTGGAACGCAGCGCGTGTCCTGTGCCTTGCCAATTCCAGCGCGTGGCTTTGATCAACATTGGCGGCATATAATCGGCTCCAGATCACGTGGCCGCTTGTTCTGGCTGCGAGTTGAGGGGGTGAACTCTGCTCATTTTTCTTTATTTTTTTCTGGTACTTCGATTGCGTGTGGTGAAAAACGAACCGGTATTTCACAGGTCATTAACGTTAGGGGTCCGTTCTAAGTGGTATTTGCGCAAAATACAAAAATCGTTGCATCGCTCCTTTAAGAAGGCCAAACTCTCTCAGTATAAACGGCTCTGGTCCTTCCTATACTCCATTTCACCTTACGTTGAACCGCAGCGAAGGCTATAAGCGCGAGCTCGTAGCGTTGGCAGCTGCCCTTGGTGCACGAGATCCTTGTGCCGCCGAGATGTGCAGTAAAGCAAGGAGCTCGCGCTTGTAGCCTTTCCTGCGGTACGACATAAGGCGAAGCAGAGTATATACCTTTTCCACAAGCGCGCAGCCATCTTGAATATCGTCACTTCTGGTATGCGGTAAAACATCTTTTTGATCTCTCCCCGAAGCTAGAAGGTGTTTACGAAAAATGCGTGATTGTCACACATTCCTGATTTGCCTCAGCTATATTTTCTCGCATATTCCAGGTTCAAACGTTTTATTATTTTTTTTGCCCCGCATACCAGATACGGAACCCACGTGACTGAGAACGACAGGAAACAGAAAAGGTCTATAGATATTGCTACAGGAACGTGCCCCCGTCAGCCTCGTCGTCTTCTTCGCTCATCGCACATCTGCCATCTGCCAGAAATTCTCCTAGGGCACAGAACTCCAGCGCCACTCGTGGCATCTACGTTGACCGTCTTCACGCGGTCCATTGTAAGCGGGCGCCGCGCGTGCCACTACACCCTCTAGAACACTGTACTTGAGTGGTGACATCTCAGCCATTTTTCCGCCCAATCGTTTTTGTTTTTTTGTATTTTGAAGTGCGCGCAACCCGGTTTCACTCAGCTCGAGCGCGTAGCTTTGGCTAACGCATAGGCGCCATTTTACCGCCCAAGTCAGGCACCGAGTGCGCGAGAGCGTCACGCGCAGGCACGTTCAGGGCAACAATGGAATTCACCCTGAGACAGAGACTTGTAGGCACCCGGCCGCGTCACGTGACGATCTGCCAGGCTTTGTCAGTATAGAGGAGGCTATGGTCAGACTAAACAAGTGTCGTGGTTCAGGTCAACCGTCTGAGTGTAATAGGAGAGTGCACGGTCGACGGTATAAATCAATTTATATAAAACAGCGATATACGTAAATAGAAAATACGACTAATGTCTAAGTATTTACACATGTACAGTTAGAAATGTCTGGAACTCTCACGTCCCTCTTCAGGTTGCTGACATCAGGCGCTGGGGTCGCCAGTGTCCGTTGAAACTTGATGATGTGGTGTAGACGGAATCCGATGATTTGTACCAGGGGTCGCTGCCGAGGTATCCCCGGCAATCCCCGGGCTCTGGGGGGCTATGTTGCGCTTTTTGGACTCCCAGGAGACTAGGGAGAGGGAAGTGACGTCAACAACGCAGCAAATGCAGATTGGATGTTGATTTTGTTTTCTTCTGTCAACATCCAATCTGCGTTTCTCTAGTCGTTGACGTCACTTCCCTCTTCCAAGTCTCCTGGGAGTCCAAAAAGCGCAACATAGCCCCCCTGTTGGAGGTGTCCCAAGTTATGCCGAGAAATTATTCGCTGGGTACCAAGGTTCGTCGCCTTGATACTTTAGGTCCCTGTAGAAGACTGCGGGTCCGAGTTACAGTGGAGTAGGCTTGCATCTGCGGTTCACGGCCGAGGACTGCAGCTTTCTCGAGTCACCGTCGAATTCGTCTGCATCTGCGGTTCACGGCCGAGGTATACAGCTTTCTCGGGGCACCGTCGAATCCGTCTCCTGCTCGAGCCCGATCTCCTCGAGCTTCTTCTTTTCTTCCTCTTCACTTTTTATCCCCTGGCCTGGCACCTCTTCTTTTTTCACCGCGTAACGTGACAACAAGCACTCACCAAACTTGCGGAACGGCGTGAAGGTGAGCCGTGAATAGGCGATTGCAGTGAGCGATTTGTCCCGCTGTCAAGCGCCTAAACCAATGTGGCCTAAACATATACGTAGCCATTAAGCATAGCCGTAGACGAGAAAGACGAAGGAAGACCATGGTAGACCAAACGATGGACCAGCTCAGCAAGGCGGTGACGTGTTGCAACGCCCTGGGGCTAGACGTGTATGCGCGGTTCACGCATTCCCGGCCTCTGGAGAACCTCTTCTTCTCGCCCTTCGCCCTGACGGTCGGACTGTCCATGACCCTGGCGGGTGCCCGGGACTCGACCGCTGAGGAGATCATGGACCTGATGCATATGAACAGGGGGCTCTTCGAGACCCAGAAAGAGATCGTCGACCTCGTTCAGTTCCTTCGCACGGACGAGGTACGGTTAAAGACCCGTTCACACACTAGCCTTTGCTTAGGACCGAGTTCTTGTGATCTCTCGACGAGAGAACACACCGGCACCCTGGCGCCATCCATGGGGTGACCCTGGAACTGTACTTCACTAGCGCGAAATTTTAGCGCTATTTGCGAGATCAAATGCTATTTATGAGAAACTGTCGTTTATAACATTGTCAAAAGATTTTCGAGCCAAGAAGAAACTGATGATGCGCGAAAAAAATACGAATATATAGGACTGTCTTCTACGGTTACCTGATAGAAGGCTCCAGTGTTTGTTTTCTCGTGGTACAAGATTCGTAGAACTAGAAGATTTAAAGGGGCGGTGCAACGATATTCAATTGGGATGCTTTTCACTTTACACGAGCTTACTGGCACTAGTGGGACTCAAGGATACTCGCACGCAACGCCACTGACCAAGAAACTCCTTTGTTGCGCTGTAATTTCGAGGACAAAACCGAGTGTTTTCATTCAATCTCTCCTTCGCAAAACCTGATGACGTAGCTGGGCGGTAGCAGTACCGCCCAGTGACGATATTTGAATGCGGCTCATAGATTGGACCCGAGCATGGCGTGGACACTCGATTTGGGCTCGTGATAATCGATCGCTCGAGAAGCATTCGGGTAGTGGCCCGTGTCCAATCGCTGCAATGACGACAACAGCCGAACCATAACAATGTCTGAAACTCAGCGCGTGTCCTGTGCCTTGCCAACCCCAGCGCATGGCTATGATCAACATTGGCGGCATATATTCGGCTCCAGATCACGTGGCCGCTTGTTCTGGCTGCGAGTTGAGGGGGTGAACGCTGCACGTTTTTCTTTAATTTTTTACTAGGACTCCTATGCGTGGGGTGAAAAACGAACGAGTATTTCACAGGTCATTAACGTCAGGGATCCGTTCTAACCGGTATTTGCGCAAAATACAAAAATCGTTGCTTCGCCCCTTTAAGGAACACAGTCGTAAGGAGTCTACATGGTGTGAACAACCCTTTAGACCTCGTTAGTCAATGCTTTTTTCAAAAGTATACCATGAGCTGTCGTCGATATTGGTGATCCTTAACTTATGGGATCCTGCGATCACCTAAGATCCTGGATGATTTTGGGACATGGGTAATCCTGGGAGGCTGGAGCCACAAACGAACTTGCTCCCAGCGGCACTTGGCTTAGGGGTGGTGGCAAAAGCTAGTAAGGACTCGGTTGACGCTGCGCGCAGCGTGTCCTCAACAAAATTTAGTGTTTTAACCCCTATCTTATTCAAAGGTTATGAGTGATTTTGTGAACCTTTCTATGGGAAAATGGAAACCAATTCCCTGTAGTTTACGCCATCCAGCCCCATGTATTCGTGGGCCTCGTAGGGAACCATTTTACAGCGAAGCTGTTAAGCGCGAGACACATGGACGGCAGGATCGTCCGATTCGACAGTCCGAACGCCGCTCCGAATTGCCGCACGCGACAGTTCAAGACACACGCTTACAACCTTTCATGCGACACGACGATCCGTTCGGCTCCGCCCAGGAGATCCAAGCACTCCAGCGGAGGTCCGCGTTCATAGATCTCTGGTCCCAGATTAACGGTTTAGCTCGCACGAGCAAAGTTAGGAGCTCGCTATCGCTAGCGCGTGCATTCTTTGCCGGTGCCATCTTTTTCGAATGGGTCAGCGGGATCCACGCGTCTGGCTTCCCGTCGCCCGTCCCGTTTTCTTATTCGTCGAGCCAGACCCAGTACGTCATCATGACGTTCGCGCTAGCTGTGCTGTCATTGGCTGGACGCTTCCGACAGTCCGTCCGCCGTGCGAAACTATCTGGCACGTTGGACGCACGCCGGATCGCCGATCCGACGTCTGAAGCGACTAAATTTTTCGGATCAGGCAGTCGTACTGCCGGATCGGACGTCGGATCGGATGGATTTTTTGCGCATGTCTCTCGCGCTTTATGCGCTAGGATCTGGGAAAAAAATACGTCCGCGGATGTTGACAGAAAACTCCCCATTGGTTGTGGCAAGTATGAATGAATAAAAATAAAAAGAGGAGGAAACCAGCTTGATTCAGCCTTCCTTGGCATTATTAGATAGTGAGGTCCTGATCCCATGTTATCATCTCAAGGCATCGTCCTCGATGTCGTCCTAGAAGTCGCCCTTGAGGCTGTCCTAGATGTCGTCCTCGAGGTCGTCCTAGAAGTTGTCCTCCACCTGGTCCTAGAAGTCGTCCTTGAGGTCGTCCGAGAGGCCGTCCTCTGGGCGTCGTCCTCGGGATTGTCCTAGAAGTCGTCCTTGAGGTCGTCCTAGACATCGTCCTTGAGGTCGTCCTTGAGGTCGTCCAAAAGCTCGTACTCTAAGCGTCGTCTTCGAGGTCATCCTAGAAGATGTCTTTGAGGTCGTCCTAGAAGTTGCCCTTGAGGTCGTTCTAGACGTCGTACTCTTTGCGGTGTCCTCGAGGTCGTCCTAGAAGTGGTTCTTGAGGTCGTCCTTGAGGTCGTCCTAGACGTAGTCGCCGAGGTCGTCCTTGAGGTCATTCTAGAAATCGTCCTTGAGGTCGTCCTAGACGTCGTCCTCTAATCATCGTCCTAGACGTAGTAAAAATAACAGCTATGTTGGTCCTCCATCTTCACATTAAGTGGAAGGGCTCTACAATTTGTTCCATTGGAAATTTTCTTAAATCGGTTATAACTTTTGAATAGGATAACAGTTCGTTCTGAAACTATGCCATCTAATTCGGACTGCTAACGCTGCATTTGCGCGTTCAATAATATGTAGCCTAATTAAAAAAAATCATTGTTTGGGGTTACCTATTTTGGGTAGCTTTGGCTGGAGCAGAGAATAGACTCTGTTTGCCGATTACAAAGAGAAGTCAACACAATATATTTTTTTATTTTTTTTTCTTCTTTTTTTAATGCTGGAAAATAAACTGTAGGTATGTTTTTGCTATTTTTTATTTATATTTATATATGTATTTAACACTAGAAACTGAACTGCATATAGTTTTTGTTATTTTGCTTGTGCTGCACAAATGTCAATGCCGGGGCCTTCGGCTTCGTTAAGCTGTCCCCTTGACAGCTTTTTCCGCACGCCTCCACTGTCATGTACTTAGCACCAGTGCTCTCCCGTTTCATTTCAAAAATGGAAACGTGTCGCTATATTAACGTTCTGTTTGCGTATTTTGATAACATATTGTGCGGGATAATCCGTAAATAAAAAAAATAAAGCGAGCAAGTGAAAATATCCACTCTTAGCTGCGTGTCACGTCGAACGATAACATATGTTCCAGTTCTTTGTTTTCAACTATCTCTCGGACACTTTCCCACCCGTTGAATTTGGAGGTTGAAATAGTCGACAATAAAAAGCCTAAATGACAACTAAATTCAAATAAAATTGAAAAAAAAACCTTGCAGCCCTTTTACTTTGGTGAAGAAGGAAGGCCAGCGGAGCTGTACTGGAAAGTAATGGCCGGCCGCAAGTCGGCAAGCCATGGATGGATGGATGGATAGATGAATACGGTTGAGCCCTTTGGATCGGGCGGTAGCTTACGCCACCTAGCCATTTTGTCTTACCCTTTAAGCTTAGAATATTTAAATGTGAAAACTATATTCACTCCGTACTGAAAAGAAAGTGAGGCTATAAATCCCCCTTGCCATCAGTTAATAAGAAAATGCCTAGTTTTCTCTCGCTTTCTGCCACCATTCACTTAATCTTTGCTTGGTAATCTCTACTGTCTTGAAATCCACTTTTCCTTCGCTGTCTCTAAAACCCAATGACCTTATTAAATCTATGTTGTCTTCGGTATGCATAGGGTGAAGCCCTTTACAGTAGAGTATCAAGTGCTCAGCCGTCTCGTCCTCCTCTCCACAAGCAGCGCACACTGTGTCCATTTCCTGGTACTTCGCTCTGTATGTTCTGGTTCGCAAAACACCTGTCCTTGCCTCAAACAACAATGAGCTTCCCCTAGAATCGTCATAAATGCTTTCTTTGGCAATAACTGTTTTGTTTAATCTATAGCCTTCCAGAGCCTTCTTTCTCTGCATTCCCTCTAGCCACCGATCTCTTTCTGTGGCCTTAACTTTCTTCTTAACTGAGACCTGCTCTTCCGTAACCCCACTATAGCCTAAAAACTTTCCTCTTAATTTCCTAGTGCGCTGTCTCCATTTTGTGTCTATACTCCTCATGTATAAATAGCTGAAAACCTTTCGTGCCCATTGCTCCCCACCCATTTGCCTCAACCGATCCTCAAATTCTACCTTGCTCACAGCTTCCCTGCCCTCAAATGACGCCCATTTCATGTCTCCTTGTACTCCCTGGTTTGGTGTTTTGCAATGTGCCCCCAAAGCCAGCCTACCTACTCCACGCTGTTTTATTTCTAGTCTTGCATGCACTTCGGATTTCATGCATAGCACTGCGTTTCCAAAAGTCAAGCCAGGCACCATGACCCCTTTCCAAATCTCTCTCACCACCTCATACCTGTTGTAATTCCAAAGTGCTCTATTTTTCATTACAGCCGCATTTCTGTTGCCCTTACGTATTATATACTTTTCATGCTCACTGAGATATTCTGCACCACCACATATCCATACTCCTAGATACTTGTATTTACTAGCTCTCTCAACTGTAATATTCTGTATCTTCAGTCTCTCAACATCATCATTGTTAAAAATCATGACTGCTGATTTTTCACTACTGAATTCTAAACCTAATTCCTCTCCTTCCCTACCACAGATGCTCATTAATTCCTGCAAATCTATCCTGTTGTTAGCCATTAGTACGATATCATCCGCATATATCAGTCCCGGTAAGGATTGCTGAATTGTTTGGCCTAGCTTACTGTACGAAAGGTCAAATCCAAGCCCACTCTTCTCTAGTCTATCCTCCCATCCTCTCAGATACAACATAAACAGCAAAGGCGATAACGGGCACCCCTGCCTAAGGCCTCGTCCTATCTCTATTTTCCCCGTTGCCTTTCCTTCCCATGTTACAATCACCTTATTATCTTTGTATTATCTTTGTAAATGTTCCTTAATATTGCTGTTAGTCCTTCATCTAGGTTTAAGCTCTCCACTATGTCCCACAGAGTTTTTTGGTTCACATTGTCATAGGCACCCTTGATATCCAGAAATGCCAGCCAGAGCTGTCTGTTTTCTTTTTGCGCTATTTCTATGCACTGTGTTAGAGAAAATATATTGTCTTCCAACCTTCTTTGTTTCCGAAACCCGTTCTGCAACTCGCCCAGTATGCCCTCGCAATCTACCCATTCCTCCAGTCTGTTCTTTATAATCTGCATTACCAACCTGTAAATAACTGGTGTCACGGTTATGGTACGATAATTCCTAATGTCAGACTTCTCTCCCTTTCCCTTATATATCATACTCATCCTACTAAGCCTCCATTCATCTGGAATATTTCCTTTTGTTACCATAGTGCTCACTACCTCCCTTAGTTTTGCCTTAGATTTAGGACCCAAATTCTTCACCAGCTTGATTGGGATACCATCTGTGCCTGTCGACGTGCCACTAGGGACCCTTCGTTCCGCCTTTTCCCATTCTCTTTGTCCAAAATCCGCGATGTCAAAAGCTGGACTGATACTGCCTTCGGTTCTCCTATCTTCCACATGTACCCGTTCCCGAAATTTCTCCTCCATCACTGCTCCTATGTATCGTATCGCATCATTTCCCTCTAATTGATCTCCCTGATGCGAGAGTATGAACCTCTGTCTAGCTTGCGTCGTTTCACTGAGTGAGTTCAAGTGCTCCCAAAACTTCTTGGCTGCGTTTCTATCTTTCTTGCTTACATTACTCATCCATTCTTCACCCTTTCTCTGAATTTTCGCATTGATCAAACTGGATGCCTCTCGGCGACATGTTATAAAAGTGTCCCATCTTCTTTTTACTTTCGTTTCCGACTCCCCACTACGCTTGGAATGCCTGTGTTCTCTAGAGGCTTCCTGACGTTTTTGTATCGCTTGCTTCACTTCTTTGTCCCACCAGCTTTTTGGTCTATGTCTTCGCTTCCCCTTTCGTTTACTCTGAACTTTGTCTAGTTCCAGAACAAAAAGCCCAGTTAGGCTGTCATAGGTCCAATCTGTATACCGTTGCCCTGAAACTGCTTCTTCTATTCTTTCAGCAACTATTTCCAACTCTTTGTCGCTGCAGGAAGTCTGCTTTGAATTCTGTTGTCTAGTTTCAGCATTTACTTCTCTGGCAAAATTCAGCTTAATACGTTTATGATCACTACCAAGACTTTTGGAACCTTCTTCATCTATTTTCATTACTTGTAACTTACCATATATTTTGTGTGACATAAGTACGTAATCTATAGTTGAATGTAGATTGCCAGTTTCCCACGTTATGTGCCCGTCACACTTCTGACTGGTATTACATAAAACTAAGTCATGCTTTTCCACCAGTTCTAGTAATATGCTTCCAGTTGTGTCCGTATACCCATCCAGACCCTCGATATGGGCATTCATGTCTCCCATAATAATTATTTCAGAGCCTTCCCCTAGCTCACTAATGTCTCTTGATATGCAATCAATCATTTTTCTGTTTTCCTCTTTAGCACCTTTCCCTGTCCATAAGTAAACAACTCCAAGGAGTGTTGATTCCCCAGCGACTTTTCCTTTCAGCCACAAGTGTTCGGCGCACTCCTTTCTGATCCTTTGAAAGTTCATGTTCTTCTTAATAAATGCTCCAATTCCACCTCCCTTCCTCATTCCCTCCGTTCTGTTGCATTCTTCCCACACATAGTCAGGGTTGCAAGGTGGTTGCTCCATGTCTCTGAGATGTGTTTCCACAAACCCATACACCACTAAATCCTCCTTTCTTAGTTGCTCCTCTACCTCTTCCCATTTTAACCTATTTCTACCACCCTGCATGCTAATATATCCAATGTCTGATTGTGTTGTTTTTTATACCTGTTCTTACGTTTTCTCCTCTTTTTAACCCTGGGTGCCTCTCCTGACTTTGTTGGGTTTTCAGTTACTTCAGTACCCCCAGGGCCCTCGGTCCCCCCAAAAAAGCAGTCACCGTTCGGCCCATCCTATCCCCCACCCTGTAACCCGTGGCCTCACTGTAGTGAATGCCATCTGCAAAAGGACGGGAGGCAGCCTCGTACACCTCCCTGTTTACTTCCATTACGTCGTACCGAAGCTGTCGACTCATACCCTTAATTACTCTGTTGGCTTCGACAACCCTCCTCTCCGTTACCCCGGACTGCCCCCGAACTTCTGGAATGGTGCACACAACCACGTGCACATTCTCAGACACGTCCCTCAGCTTACGCATTCCCCCGTTTAGCTGCTTTCCGAGGTTCTGGCTCCTACCCTGGAGCACATCATTAAGCCCCGCGTGAACTATTACTAGGTTCCTTCCCTCCCGGTTATCCCACACCCCCTCACGTGCTGCGGTCATAGAATCCACCATACACTTCCCTGGCTGGACCTCTACGGTTACCCTCTGGTCTCTCTTCACCCTGTTCAGTACACCCCTCTTAACCCGTGCTACGTTAGAGCTCCCCACTACCAGTACCCTAGATCCCCCTGGTACCTGCGCGCCCTTGTCCTGCGACTTATCTGCTGTCACCTGACTGCCCGACGCCTGCTGCTCGAAGGCGCTATTGAGCTGAGGGACACTTAGCTCTCCAGCGTCATCGAGCCCGTCGGTCAACAGGCTGGACTCCTGACCACCAGCGACCCCAGCCTGCGGACCGGCGGTTCGTCCCGCTAGAACTGACACGTCCTCCTTTCTTCCCTCGCTACTCTCACTCGCTCGAATTACCCCTTCCAGGCGCTCTACCCTACTATCACACTCCCTCTTACACCCCTCTAAACCCGCCTTCCATACTTCCCCCAGCTCTTCCACCTGCTTCTCGAGACCGACCTGCTGCTCCCTCTCATGATTAAAGGGGCACTGACAACCCAAAGGTCGTATTTTTTTATTGTCTAAAACGATGCAACTTGTAGTCATAGACACGCAAAAAAAACCGCATCGCGAAAAAACATTTTCCCGCGCGCGCGCGCGCCTTTTTAGTTTTGGCGTTTGTATTTCCCGCCGCTCACCTCCTCGCTTCTTTTGATCGGTGACGTCAAAAATCAGGAAATTTAGAAGCTTTGTAGGTGACATTTCTATAACATTAAATAACGGCAATCGTAAAACATGTTTTTTGACGCAATTGCGAACGCACTACGGCTCTTCTTTTTGAAATACCAGAAATCAGAGTTCGGTGTGATGTTGCTTCCTAGATTTGTACCCTCCCTCGGAAAACTTGCCGGCGCTCGTTGGCGAGTCGGGGAAAAACCGGTCGTTTCCCGCCGGCGCCCTTCTATCCCTCACTTCCTCCTCGCTTCTGGTCGCCGTGGCAACGGCGGAGGTCCGAAAGAAAGTCGAGTCGCAGGAGACCGCAAAATTTGAGTCACTGCACTGGCGCGGATCGCGCGGGAACTTCAAATTCGGCATTTGGAAATTGTTTTTTCAATTCACAAATACTGACTTTTAAAGTTTCAATTTTTGAGGGTAATGTCCCGACATCGTTTTCAATCGTTTCGGATAATAAAAAAAAATATGATTTTGGTGTGTCAGTGCCCCTTTAAGCTGCCTAGTCAACTCCTCAACCTGGGCCAGAGTGGAAAGGCTGCCGCCATCTATGAGCGACGGCGGCAACCAGATGCCTAGCTTGCCGCCGTCGCTCATAGATGGCGGTAGGCGTCCAGAGTTCGGTGTCCTCATTTCTTTGCGGGGGACACGATCCTGGAGAAACTAGCCCTTAACAGCTCCGCTGTAAGAACGCCATTCTTTTCACAATTTTTTTCGAAAACGTGACGATTTCCAGTTTCAGTTACACGGATGCAAGATATAACGACGGCGTTCCCTCGTTCTTGCTAAAAAGAACGCGTTCCAAGAACGCCTTTCCATACAACACTGTTTAGTACCTGATGCAAATAAACAAATCTAATCTAATCTCGTGAAATCAAACCCGCCCCAGGTGGACATGTCCGTGGCCACGGGTGCCTTCGTGCGGCTGGGCTTCCGTCCCACCGACGACTACTGGGCCACCGTGAGGCGCGTGTACGGCGGCGCCGTGCACGAGGTGGATTTCGTCGAGAACTCTGAGGTGGTGCGCCGCAACATCAACACCTGGGTCAGGGACCAGACCAACAACCAGATCAAGGAGGTATGCACCACTCACAAAGACAGTTGGCGCGCAAGACAAAGGACAAGTAAAAGGCGGGGCAAAGGCGTGTGCAGTTATCAACTTGTCTTTCGCGCAAACTGCTCTTGTAATGTCTAGCCAACTAGGCCATCGACTTATAAAAGTACGCTGCTGCCCTTTCTATTTTGTTCGGTTGCGGACGTTCTTCCTCAGGACGGGAAGGAAATCGGAGGCCTCGGAGTGCCCCACCGCGATGAACTGGGAACACGGGTCGTTGGTATTCCCTTGACGAGTTAAAGCAATAAAATGAGCGCGCGTAGTCATTGCTGAAAAACGTGGACGTACATCCTCGCCACTGCCTGACAATTGGAGCTTAAAACCACTCGCCTTCTTCCAGATGAAAGAAAGGCCGACGATTGGTGTACCAGAATCCCGCTTAGAAAAGTGGAGGGCGATTTCTGCCTATCACATTACTGCTCCGCAGTGAATAAGCCTATTAGAACCAATCTCGAAGCAAAAAACCCGAACAGAATTAAGCGTTTTTTAATGCGTGAGCAAGCAGAGCGCCTGGATAAGAAAGCCTCCGAATTCGCCTGCGCCACCAAAAGACGTAGGGCACAGATTTCACTCCTTGAACACAAGTTCTAGCCGAACCTCCAATCTGTGCTCCACGGTCCTTTAATGACGCAGGAGCTAACTTATCTGCGGCCATGAGCCGCGCTATGCATGGCTCGCACGTGACGTCATCGCACTGTGTTAGTAGCCGCTCCTACTTGTTCTTGCGGAAAAAAAAGTGGTCCTGACGTCAGATCAGTGGTCTTTATGAAGGCCTTGCTACTGAGCGGGCACACTCCGCAGCACGTATTTCGGACCACATTTCTTTTCTCTCGAGAAGAAGTAGGAACGACCATCAGCAGGGTGCGACGACGACACGTGCAAGCCGGGCGAACCTTGGGCGCAGATGCTGAGCCCCGGTTCGGTGACGTCGGCGACCCGGCTGTGCATGGTGAACGGCATCCGGTTCCGCGCCGTGTGGACGGACCCATTCTTCCCAACCGAGATTCGGCGTCACGAGTTCCTCAGCAGCGAGGATGAACCGGCCGATGTGGACGTGGAGATGATGTCGCATATCGGGGAGTACGCCTACCTCGTCGACCGCGACATGTCCTTCACCGCCGTAGAGGTGCCCCACAAGGTGCGATGCACGCCAAGGTGCTAGCACCATGTCCCATACCCAACCTTTGAGTTCACTCTGCAGACCACGGAAAGAACCAATCACGGCGAACAATATATACGAGGATCCCGACGAATGGTGAAGCAATTGGGATTACGACTCAACCAAACAATTACGCAATGTGCGCAAGAACAACGAATGAACGTCGACCTCGTGGTCCCTGCACGCGAAACTCCGACGTTTCAGATCGCATTCCAAAAGTTGTCATTCCCTGGGATTCGGCTATTCTTGGCCGTCATTTGTTGTCTTCGTGTTCTGCGGAAAAGTGATATCGGACATTTTTTTAACGTGCTGAGAGAGGCACAGTTGTATGCGCAGACGACGTCGAGTCGATGTCCCGCAATGTCTGTGCGCTCGAGTCCAGACAGTCGACTTGAGTTGCTTGTGTTTCGGTATGGTGCCTAGAATACGTCTCCAGCCGGTGTTTTTGCGACGCGTCTTTGTTCTGTCACTTAGATTTTCGGTGGGTGACTTGGCAACTGTGAAATTATAAAAATCGCCGCGATATTGGCGGTTTGCACAGCGGCGGAGGCGAATCCTGGTAATCGTAGCAGGTGGCCGTGGCAGTCCGTACACTGCAGAAACCGTGATATATTTCATAGCCGCTTTCGTTCACACTCTGCAGCGCGCGTGCGCACAAGACATCATCTCGTTGCTGAGGGGTTCCGGGTAATATAGCGTGAAGGAAAGGTCATGATCTAGCTGACATGTTTGTCCGCAGGGCTCGCTTTTCGTCGCGAGCAATTAAACGCCTTTGCCCACAAGAAATGTTTCCGCTGCGTGTGCGCAGGAACCCGTTATTAGGAAGAGCGATACGAATGTCCCATTTTATAACTAGCACCAAAGCCTTGCCCTGACCTCAAAAATACGAGTTGGTGAAGAGTAGGAACGCACCTCCGAGTGGTATATTTATACTGTCCTCCCTCGATGTTTGCCGCCTCCCAACTCGGAGATTTAATCGCTGACCGCGATCACAGTGGCGGGACGTTGGTGGACAGGCAGAAGCCTGTTCAGCTCACTCTACGTGTATCGCCCTGAGTCCGACCAGTCGACGAAAACTACAGCAGCCACAGGTTGGAACGTTGCGACGGCCCTTACGTGCTTTCTTCGCCAGCACTTGTGGAACAAACCACCATGATGGCGACAAGCTATGGCCGCTGGCTTCTGTAGCGCAATTTGTGGCCAAACCGGGACCACTTTCAATGCAACCAGCTAGTTGAAGACGTGATCGATTCAACTTATAATTTATAGCGCACAAGAACAATTCACAGTGAAACACGCACACCAGTAAAAAGGAACCACTCGTTCAGCGCTATCAACTCAGTGTTGCATTTGGGCTTCATCTACGCCGTTTGCACATCTACCACTCTTGAAGGGAAGTTGAGGAGGTTCTTGAAGAAAACAAAAACGAGTTAGAGGTGAATTTTAAAAGTATTTTTTATCCCGTGAATCTGAATATCACGTTCGTTTTCCTCGAAGATGTAACTAAACGCGAGAAAACACGAAACACCTCCGACCAGCCGTTACATTATTATGCATCGTCTCACCTTAGCATGGACTATTGTCAGCCGCGCGTGCTAAAAGCGCGAGCTATTTGCTTTGAATGAAGTTTCGGCGGCCGCACGAGCGCTCGTGCAGCGAGTGCAACAGTCAAGGCAGTGGAGGCTACCCGCTCGCGCTTGCACAGCCTTCGCAGTTAGTCCATGCAACACTGTATCCATGCTAAGGTGAGACGAAGTATTAGCACCGTGTGCGACCGAAAGCGTCGCTGTGGTCGGCCTTCCACGATTGGCCGAACGCTGACTATGACGTCGGAAAGGGGATTTATCATCGACGGAAATAATAGGAGAACTTTAATTTTGACGGTGTTGGCAGTGTTCCTTTGAGAGCGCAATGATTTCAAGCTTCCACCATGCTAATAACAAACACCATCGAACTTGTTGTTGCAAGGTAATGACGTCACAAGGGGAAACCATAGGAGGGCGCCACCTAAAACATCTCGCCGCTATTAGCGGCGAGATGTCTTGGTGGCGCCCTCCTATGGTTCCCCCTTGTGACGTCATTACCTTGCAAACAACAAGTTCGATGGTGTTTGTTATTAGCATGGTGGAAGCTTGAAATCATTGCGCTCTCAAAGGAACACTGCCAACACCGTCAAAATTAAAGTTCTTTCATTCCTCTTCTTTCCGTCGATGATAAACCCTTTCCGACGTCATAGTCAGCGTTCGGCCAGTCGTGGAAGGCCGACCACAGCGACGCTTGTGTTCGCTCTCGGGGCTAATACCCAGATTACACCCAGATCTTTCGATCGCCAAGCGCGCGTCGCTCGTGTGGACCCTTTTCGAAAGTCAGTCTACCCACCTTGTGCAGAGCCAGACCCGACGCTATAATGGCGGAACTACAATGTTTCTCCACACCAGAAAAATCGAACGTCGTCGAAAGCATAGAGCAGAAAAAGGAAAAGATGTTGGCCGTTTCACGTCACCTTAGATGCACGAAATCGAGGGTGCTTGATTTAGCCGCGCATGATCTCCTATCACCGCCATTAGGGTGGCAATATTGGAGCTTTTTGGACTGCCACAAGAGGACTCTGACTTTTTAAAAGGGTCGCTTGTCAGGTATAATTCCCCGCACTGACAACAGTCTTAATATCTTTTTTTTTACCTTTTTTTTTAAAATAGCGAGTGCGCGTGCATAGATTTGATAGGCGCTGAAAATGCGCGAGAGCGGCGATTCCGAAAACTCTGAATATGGCGTCACGCTCCGGTAAGGAGGTGCTTCAGCGGTACTTCAAAAATATATTTCTGCAGCTTTTGTGCACCAAATAGAAAAATAATCTCGATACTCGTGAGCCTGAAGGTCAAATAAAGACGATGTAAGTGCTGTTTTTTTTGTTTTTTTTTTTCTCAAATACAGAACCGTTTCAGTTCGCCTTTAAGAAGTTCCACTCAACTTACTGCAACGACACTGTTACAGCTATTTCAAGTCTTTTTCATTTTTGAGGGAGCAGGGCGGCAAGACGTCACTGGTGATTGTGATGCCGCACCAGCGCCACGACTTCCGCGAACTGGAGAAGCGCGAGGAGCTGGACAAGCTGCTGGGACTCACGGCGCGGATGGTGAAAACGCCCGACGTGGAGCTCTGCCTGCCCAGGCTCAAGCTGGACATGAACATACAGATGGACTCCATGCTCTACTACATGGGGCTCAGTGACCTCTTCACCGAGGTACGCTCCTTTCTTCCTTCGCTCTACAGCGCACGTAGACACTCTCAAGGCTCGTTCACAGATGTGTGTTTACGGACCGAGTTCTTGCGTTTTCTTTTGACGAGAGAACTCGCTGCAGCACGCTGGCGCTACCTATGGTGTTGCCCTGGAAGTGCATTTCACTATAGAACGAAGGTTGTGCGGTATTTGCGAGGTCAAACTTACGTACTATCTATGAGGGACAGTATTTTATAACATTGCCAAACGTTTTTCGAGCCATACAAAAAATAATGATGAGCGAAAAAAGAAAATAGGGAAATTTCGAGTGCGTTTTCTCTTCATAGTTATATTGTTTTCTTTTTATTAATTTATATTGGTCTAACGCAAACAAAAATGAACTCAAACGCTTTATTTCATATCGGAGGCATCGCGAACGAAAGCCCTCGATTCACTTAATCAGGAGCTGGTGGTGAAAGAAAAAGGAATGCGATACTTTGGCTCCGACATATTTAGTTACTCTAATTGCACGTTACTAATCAGTTCTGCTCAACGTTTCTAGAACAACTCAGTTGGGGAACTCGCCCTTCGAACAAGGACTCCTTGCATCCGTTGGAACCGAGCCACCGGAACCAAGGTTCGATTATAGAGCCGCCAACTGGCGGTCGGTCCGTTCCTTTAGTTACTTGGTAGTTCGTTGGTTTGTTGGCGGCATAATCCGCTTTAAGACAAGGTGGTGAGCAAAAGCTCACTTTGCAGACACAAGTGAGATTTTATTGCGTTTTGTTCTTCTCTATTTCGGTGTTTATTAGCGGCGAGATTTTTTGGTGGCGCCCTCCTATGATTCCCTCTCGTGACGTCATTCCCTCGCGAACAACAAGTTCGATGGTGTTTGTAATGAGCAAGGAGAAAGCTTGAAATCATAGCGCTCTGAAACCAACGCTGCCAACACCGCCAAAATTTAAGTTCTTCATACCCTCTTATTTCCGTAGAAAAGAAATCCTTTGTTGACGTCATTGTCAGCATTCGGCCAATCGTGGAAGGCTGATCACAGCGACGCTTTCGATCGCGCACGTCGCCAATAGTTCATGGACTGACCGCTAGGGTAGAAATGACGGCTCTACGATCGCGTGAAGTTCTTCGCTGAGTACAGGTTCGAGACAGTTCTCCGAAGCAGGCTCCTTTTCCGGACCCAGTTGTTCTAGGATCTTTGGTTCTGCCACGGTGACAGGAACGCGTCTCTGACTGCGGTGCTTACCGCGTCCCAAAAAATCGTCCATTGGTTTTCGCCAGGTGACTTCATCAAAGTGTCACGTTGTCAGCAAACGCCATCTTGCCGGTGTGACAGCGGCGGTAGGTGGATGTGGATAGCTCTCCAGATTGACAGTCCACGGAAGCCTCGGCAGCCAGGCTTTTTGGGACGCCGCGATGACAACGACACTCGCATTCCCTCGCGTTTTTCCGAACTTTTACGCCCGCACCCACTAGTATCACGACATCGGAGAGCACAACACTCCGGCTTTTGTAACGTCCATCATCGGGACCACGGGTTGGCGGACGTTAGAAAACTCCAGTCGGACACGCGCTCCGGGCAGCGTATTCTTGCAGGAGTGGCGAATAGAGCCGCGCGACCACCTCGCAGACTGCCAACCTGGGTGGCATGTTCGGCGTGGGCCAGAAGATGCACGTCACCGAGTGGGTGCACCACGCCGTGGCCGAGATGGCCAACGACGCGGCCGGCAGTCCCGGAGACGTGTCCCCCGCCTGCGAGCCGGACTCCCCGCCCGGGACGCCGCTGGACACGCCGCCCGACGAGCCCGGTGGCTCCCCGGGCCGAAGGAGCTCGGTGTCCATCAACACCGTGCCCAGCTACCACTTCATTCCGTCGAGGGAGTCGGTCAGCACGATGCCGCCACCAGCCAAGGGCTGCCTCAGGAAGGGCGGCAAGAGCACCAAGAAGGTCCGCAGGTGGGCGACTCTGTCGGAGCTAAAGCTCTTCGATGAAATACAGGCTCCGCGTTTCTTACACGTACACCGACAGCCAATGCCGCGCGAATATGCGAGATACGTGCAAGGAGCGAGTCCTATACGCCACCATATTTATATCGATGGCCGCCCATTTCGGTGCTGGGCCCCATTTGATTCGAGGATACACTGGTTCACTGGCTCATTTGAAGTAACTTGTGGAACTACGATCATAGGATTTAAGCCGCTTAGAGATCGAACTGCATACGGGTAGCTTTGTTTATACCGCTTGTTTGCCTAACAGGCATACTAATGGCTATTTAGAGAAAACAGCGCCGAATAAACCCATGGAATAAGAAGCCTGAGACAGGATAGGGATGACGTCGCATGATTTCCAAGTGACAAAGTCGCGCCATGTCGGTGGTTATTCTTGCTACTTTGCGGTGACAACAAAATTAAGTGACGTGAAACGTACGCTACAAACGCTATGCGTGCAAGGCCACCACAACGGCGTTTGTTCCGATGCCAGTGCGAGCCATGCATACTTGTTTCACAATTAGAGCGAAGCCGTTGCTATAAGCACTTGCAAGTTGCCTCGAGCGACGCTTTCGCTTCACGAGGACGTGCACAGCAGGTCCGCTCAGAGCGTTGCCCTCAAACTTGTGAACCCGCGAATTGTGGGTTCACAAGTCCTGTTCAGGGGACTCTGCAGGCAGGCTGGCAGGCGTACGCTGCCTTGGTTCAATTCACCGCCGAAGACGTCCGCGATGAGAACATCATGTGTACCGCATTTTTTACTCACAAAGCGTTATAACGAGGGTTCCGTGATTTCGGTAAATACCGTTAGATCCGGGAAAGGAACCTTCTCGGCGATCGAAATCGGGGAATACAGAAAACCTCCGAATTGGTGGCTATCCTCGAGAGAGAAGAAACCTTCACGAAAGGAAAATCTAATCACAAATTTCCTCTTAACCCAGAATAAACTGCCCGCGAGGCAGTTTATTCTTTTCCCGCTAGATCTAGCGGGGAAATTTTTCCTCTAAATTTAGCGGGGAATTTTTTCCGCTAAATTTGGCGGGGACAATTTTCCACTAGATTTAGCGGGGAAAATTTTCCGCTAAATTTGGCGGAGAAACTTTTCCGCTAGATCTAGCAGGGAAATTTTTCCACTAAATTTAGCGGGGATATTTTTTTTTTTGCTAAATTTAGCGGGGAAAATGTTCCGCTAAATTTAGCGGGGAAATTTAGCATCATTGCACCGCGCGGTGGTTCTACTTATGCGTTCTTGATACCGAGAAACTAAACGACACGGCCATTGTAAACCTGTCGGGCGTCTCTATAACCGCGGACGAAGAAAGGCTACTTACTATCAAAGGGTCTGAACTTCTTCCTTGCAACCGGTCATTTCGACGAATTTCAAATCCTTCGAGACCTGGACAACTTTGCGAGATGTCTACGGCTACGCGAATACTTTCTCGACAAACCACCTTGACCCCAGGAACCGCATTCGCGACCTACGAGTGATTGGACGCCTCGCACTCAGCGCGACAATTGTCTGGACTTGTATATATCCGCCATACAACAGGATATTTTGCGGGAATATCGCAGTCACGGGAGAGAAAACAATTATTAGCGGCTAGGAGAGATATTATAATAAAACCCGCAGATAAAGGTGGGGCGATTGTCATACTAAAAAAAAGAGGACTAACATCTGAGAAGGCCACCGCCAACTGACCGATCGAAAGTTTTACGAGCCACTTACGGGTGACCCTACTGCAGAACACACGCGGGTCGCAATCGCGGCACTAAGGATTTTCTAGAACAAGTGAAAATAACTACTAATGAATACAATACAATAAAGCCAACTTATACTTTCCTGTGGTCGCTTGTACATGCTCCCAAAAATCCATAAAGCTGGCATGGCAACCTAGGTCGACCAATCGTGTCAGGATCAGGTACGATAACTGAACCGATATTGGGATACTTAGACAGTTTAATCAGGCACATACCCTTAACTTTGGACTCTTATCTCAAAGATACTACCCACTTCCTTAGAGAGAAATTTGTGATTACCGTGTACCGGAGGAGTCGTATCTCGTCACCCTAGATGTATCATCTCTCTGCACCAATATCCTACATGACGACGGAATAGCCTCTCTAATTGAAATGTACGAACTGCCCAGAGAAGTAGACACCCCTGATAGTCACGTAATTGTCACCCTCACGCACCTGGTCTTAGAACTGAACTCATTCGAATTCAACAAAGAATATTATAGGCAGGTTAACTGCACTGCGATGGGTACTAAGATGGTGCCTAATTGTGCCAATATGTTTATGGGAAAATTGAAGACCAAATTCCTCTCTGGCTGCTCTTGGCAACCATTGATATACAAGAGGTTTATAGATGACATTTTTCTTATTTGGCCGAACACAGAAGAGAAGCTGCTAGAGTTTATAAATCAGTACAACACTGTACATCCAACCATCTGCTTTGCTCACAGTTATTCTAAGACCAGTATCGACTTCTTGGACACCAGCTGTAATATTAGAAAAAGGCAAGCTTACAACGATCTTTCCGTAAGTCAATAAATCACCAAAAATACCTCCACTGCGAAAGCGACCATCCACGTCATTGTAAGAATGGTATACCCTACAGCCAGACCCATCACTTCAAACGTGTAAGCTCACGACAAGAGGACTTCCAATCGAGCTCTCATCATCTAAAGAATGCACTGGAAAAACAAAAATATCCTCCGCCAGTTATTGACGACGCATTTAAAAAACAGCCCAACCAAACCGCGCTGACCTCCTGGAGGACCGTCCTCAGTGCAACGCGCAGCGCACAAATTTATGTCTAATTTATAGTATGAATTTCCCCAACGTAAATAATATTTTAAGGCGACATTATAACATTTTAGAACAAATCGAACGCCTCAAACGTGCATTCCCATCAGCTCCCGGGGTAATTTACAGACGATCACGCAACCTTAGAGACGGCCTAGTTAACTCCCGACTGAATTCGTCCCAACCAAATAACAGATGCCGACCGTGCATGAAAGCAAGATGCCTGGTCTGCAAACAAATGCGAGAAACTAATGCGGCCAATAGCACACATTCACAATTCTAAAAAAAAATAAAAAAAATCAGAGGGCAGCTTACATGTGACTTCTCAAATGTAATTTATCTGCTACAGTGTGAGGTGTGCAAAAAATCAGTATATATGACAGACTCAGACAGCGTTTAGGACGTTTTAACAATCACAGATCGCACGCAAAATCTCTGCCGATCCTGCCAATTTCTAAACATCTCAGCCTCTCGAACCACACATTCGATAAATTATCTGTTACACGTTTAGAGGCTGGATTCAAATCAAACCGGGAACGCGAACAACGCGAGTCATACCTTATATAATACCAATTTAACGCGATAAAAGAAGGAATAAATAGAAGCTCGGGAACACTTGCATCGACTGAGGCGCTATCGAATAAATAGCGTGATAACGACCATAAATAGTAAACCTTTTGAACCTAGAATTCCGTGGTACTGAGCTTAAGGCTAGAACTGGACAGTGCGTTTTTGTTCCAAATTTATTGTGTTGTTTAATTAGATTCCGTACATCCTGTATTTCCGACTTCTTTTAATTTGTCAGCTATGTATTTGGCGACCTTCGCGGGCTGCTTACCCCGACTAACGAGTTTGTCCCTTCCTTTGTGCAAGACGCAGGGTGATGTGTCCTTGTCTGTTCTCCGTACGCAGTTTCTCTTGTATGCGAAGTGTGCCATTCGGTTCGTCACCTAGCTATTCTCAATCTCGCCCTCTTCTTTTTTTTCTTTTTTTTTTTTGGGGGGGGGGGGGGGGGATGTGTTCCTTTAGTATTTTGCGACCTTCGTGTGCGGTTTCCCCCAACGTAGGGTTCGTCTCTTCTTTTGTGTGAGATGCTGGGTGGTGTACCCTTATGTGTTCTCTGTACGCAGTTTCTTTGTATGCGAACTCTCTCCCCTTTAAGAACTGTAAAAGTAGAACCACATTGTTGGGGTTCTACTTACAGTTATATACCGGGAACACCCGGTATATGACTTCACATCTTGAGAAACCAGATCATCGGATAGGTCATTGCAATACTACATACTGCACGGTAAAAAAAGTAGTTACGCCTAGGAATTGAATTTCGATCGTAATTTATATAGTATTTGTTTACTGAAAGCGCAACAAAATTTGATCACATCTAAGAGTACATCGTGTTTAAAACGTGTAGCCCCTCCAACCCACCCTGCTGATGTATTTGGCGCAGAGCTAGCATGGTGCGCACCACCATCCCGTTCATGGTGAACCGGCCCTTCGTGTTCTTCGTGCTCCACCGGGACCTGTCCCTGCTCCTCTTCCTCGGAGTCGTCAAGAAGATCTCCTAGGGGCGCCCAATCCCACCGCACGCTTCCACAGACCCAACCAGACAAATTGTCCGCGAGTGTTCCTGCAGAACACTGGGGCAGCCACTCACGGCAAACAATAGAAGGATCCTAGCGAAGCCTATATACCTCACGGCGACGCGCTTGGAACGCCAATCACCGTGCCTCCTTTAACCACTTCAACCAATGAGAGGAAAGAACTCTATCATCCTCCAATGGCTGTGCGGCCTCCGTGACAAAGTCGCCCCACCCCTTTTGACGCTGAGAGAACATGGCCACTGGATGATGCCGATCTCCCTTCTCAATGGCTGAACCGGCTAAAAGATGCCCGATGACTGTTGCTTGAAGTCCATCGCGGTGTAAAGCGCTCAAGGACAATTCGCTACGCTTTCGTGCGGTCAAGAAATCGAAGGGACCGTGAAATTATTTTTCTTTGAGATTAAAGTGAGCGCACAATTTTCTTCGGCTGGCGCTGAGAATTGCGTGATAGGGTCCCGTTCCCCCCGGCAACGAGTAACAAAACGTCTCTTTGACACTCAAAGCACCCCTTCACGTTTATAAATTTACGTCACGTTAAATTACTGACGGCCACAATTAGGCATGCGTAGTGGACGGCTCATCAAAAAAGCCAATTTTGTTTTGTAAGCAGCAAAGAAGAATGACCGTTGTTGAGCTATCAAAAGGAGACCGGAAGGAGTGTCTGAGATTGCGTGTTTTCAGTCAAATAAAACATCAATCCTCGATTCAGAGTAGTATTTGCGTTAGCATAAGCACTGAAGTAATCGCGTGGCTGGCAGTTATTAAACTGCTTTTATAAGTATCTTGTTATTTGACTTACAGAAATGTAGAGAACTTCTGGGGTATATATACGAAAATCGGTATAATGAAAAACAGCGAACATGATGATTAGAAGACTGATGCTGAAATACATATGTGAGAGTGGTTACATAAAAAACATTTTCAAAACGAACAAAAACGAATTTGGAATCATAAATAGAGAAATGCACTCTAAGCATTTCTCTCTCAAGAAGCTCTGAGAACCTACCCCAACTAACTACATTTTCTAAATTCTTTGCCTTTACTCGGTGTGCTATTTAGGATCGCGAAATTCAAAATAGTGATTATAAAATCGGGAAATGAAAATGATTCGAAAACCAGCATTCAAATATACCGGCACTTTTCAGTGCCGTGACGTCAGTGGCAGGCAGGCCCTGCCACTGACTACATGCAGGACTGCCGCTGCCAGTCCTGCATGTAGTCAAGAAATATACAATGCCAAGCATTTGTGACAATAATTATCCCTGGAGAAGGGGGACACAGAGGACAAACACAAATCTCCAAACACAGGGTGACTGATGCGCGAATGAAAAAATTCCGCCTGGTCCATGGTTTTGAACCAGAGACCTCTCCATTTCCAGTGGAGCGCTCTACCAACTGAGCTAACCAGGAGTTAGACGTCATTAGAGCAAACGGGTTTTATCACCTGCCACCAGTCTAACACCAACAAGGGTGAACGGCTTGCATTTGTAAGGTTATGATGATAATGCAATTAAAGGCAGAGGAGCATGCGAGCATTGCATTATCATCATAACCTTAAAAATGCAAGCTGATAAAACCCGTTTGATCTGACGTCTAACTCTTGGTTAGCTCAGTTGGTAGAGCGTTCCACTGGAAATGGAGAGGACCCTGGTTCGATACCAGGACCAGGCGGATTTTTACGGTCGCGCACCAGTCACCTAGCTGTGCTTGGAGATTTGTGTTTGTCCTTTGTCATCCTTGTTTCTCTTCTTTAGGGATTATTTTCGTCAATCTTGTCCAGCTCGCTTATACCTTTGCCTTTAATTGCATTATCATAATAGCCAAGCATTTGTTTTGTGCTTGTTCGCGGGAACTGGAGCGAGCTTCCAAAGCATTCATTTGGCACCATAAAATTTCTTGGAATCAATTGGGAACAAATTCTACAGTTCAAAGAGCGAACCCCTGACTTCCATTGGCATCACTTTTTTGTTGTTGCCAGTAGAGACTTTCAGTTTAAAAAACGCGATGAGAACCAATATTGTAAATTCAATAACTCCGCGAAAAAAAAATATTTTGTCCTAATATTCGAGATACTACTTCAGCGATATTTATGTTTGTTGGTGTGTTTAGAAAATTTTCAGGTGGATCGGGGGCCACGAAGAAATCGCCGAAGTCCCCCTTTAACAAAGGAACTTTCTGCATCCGGAAAACGTAAAACAAAGTGCGCTACACGTAATAGTCTTATAGGGGAAGTCCCAAAGGACATTTGCGTTAGGTGCGTCCTTCGATAAATTGGCAGAATCGAACACAGACAGATCACCAGTTGAAATGAATGTAATTGATAACTAACTGTAACGGATATGTCAGAAAATTTATTTTAATCGTTCCTCGAACTTGTATCTCTCAGTACTGATCACACGACCCCAGACGGATAGGATGACTAAGATTCGAGCTTAAAGGCCCCCCAACGGTCCCCCAAGCAACTTGGGGCTGGGCACGCGCAGACGTTCTGCGCATTCTCCGAAGCGACGCCCCATGCTGCTGGGGAAACCTAAGGCATTAAATCCCTCAGTCTTCCCTATTGAAACAGGCAGGGATCGAGCCCTAAATAACCCCCGAGGCCACAGTGCGAGCTCCCTAACACAATTATTTTTTTCCTTCGTTAGCTTCGAACAAATGACATGTTGCACTCGCCACGTGAGTCGGGGGTGATTGAGGTTGCGTCATCGTGGGGGTTTCCAGAGCACGGAAAATTTCGGAGTATCGCTTATCGATCACCGTTTGATATTTGTCCAAACGGACGGTTATGAAAGGTATGTTGGCGCGCAACTAAATGGAACATGTAGCCGTGTCCCCATCGAGATGTCTCGGCTCGCCACATGACGGCGGTCCTATTATCGCCTGAGATAGAGCAGGTGAGAGATCCGCAATACCTCGATAAGACGATCGGAGCTCGGACATAAAACAGCCAACTTTCCATCCGGCCGGCAACACAGCGTCGTCGTAGATTCACGGCTGCCAAGAAACGAACCGCCACCATGAAGGCCGTCATCTTGCTTTGCCTCGTCGGAGTCGTCGTGGGTAAGTGATGTTTCCGATCTCTTCGAACCAGTACGGCGAAAGGGAAAAAAAAAGTACCTTTCCTGTACGAGCAAACGCGCCTATTCGACTCGCATATTAAATCAGAAGAAGACAGACGTCATCAGTGCGTGATTCATATTACCAACAGCCGTCTTGAATCGTAACTCATTACGAGTAACGCACACTTCGTTACTTTTTCGGTAACTTTTAAAAGTAACGCGCTACTTTTCTAGATGTAACTCTGTTCTATTACTATACTTGTTCTATTACTTTTCTTCAAGCACCGTCGAGATTAACAACGTTACTTCTGCCCTTACTTTTCGCAATCTTTTCAGCATAAAGACGGCATTCAACAAGTACAAATTGTCCGTTCCGACATTTCAAGTGTCATGTTCGCATTGTGCCAACTTGAGTCAACCTTTAAACTTGGGGGGGGGGGGGGGGGTGCATTTTTTTACTTTTTTCTCGATTTCGATTTTTATGAAAAAAAGTAACTTAAAAGTAACACCTTTAACAAGTACCATAGTTGTAACTGTAACGAATTAATTTTTTTTGCAGTAACTAACGGCAACTTCGCTGCGTTTACCTGAAACTAACTGACTGTGAGCAAGTACTTTTTTTAAAGTTACTTACCCTAGGCTGAAGCACGCCAACCCTGACTTTGTTGAGGATATTTGGTGGTCCCGAATTACAAAAAATGTCGTTGCCGGAATGTAAAAAGAAGCGATATTTTTATAGGACGTTCAGATTTATAATGCGAAAAAAATAAATGCACTTCCAGGTCCCGCATGTACAAGCACGCTGGCTAGGTTGTTTCTTGTCTTCTTCTATAAATCAAGCCACTTTATATGCATTGCGTCACGTTTTGCATTGCGGGTACCAGTGAGAAGCGAAATCCATATGCGCTCCGCTCGATCCTGCCCCACAGGTTTCCAGAATGCAACGCGCGTGGTGAGGGACGTATGGAAGTAACCTATTGACAGGCTTCCTAGAATAAAGGACACTATGATTTGAAAGGCCAGCAATCTCTCGGTGCTCGTGAAGTAATCACGAGGGATCACAAGACTGCCAGGAAACCTTTCCGTGCATGCTGCACCTGCTTGAAAAGGGTCCGTGTCGGTTGTTGTCTGTCGTTCAAGTGGGTCACTGAGAGCTCAAGAAACCACACGCTTCTTGCTTGGCGTCCTTCAGCATTCGCTTCATGCAGCATTCTCATCGGGCGAGCAGCGACAGTAAGATCCTCGGGAATGCATAGCGTTTTTTCCTTAAGTTATCAGAATTGACAGGGCGTAGCGATGCCTGTGTGTTGATCATAATTGCGTCTCAGCGATGCCTTTTCTTCGTCTTCACTAGTCGACCGTGTCACCCAAAAGGGGCTTCACACTCCATTCTCAGAGGACGTCGCCATCGGTGATAGAAGTACTGCCCGTTCCTGGTGTGTACCTCTTTACACGGCAACACGACTCTGGCAGTTTGCCGTCAACAAAAATCCCACTAGAAGAAAAGAAGGAACAAGCCAAGTACATTGTATGTGGAAAGCGGGAAGTTAATCGAAATGTCGTCTCTGCTGCAGATCACCAATTTCACTGGTGGCTGGCTGCTCGTCTGGGCTCTCGAACCACCTAAAAAACCAGGCCTGCGCCTGCCCCCCCCCCCCCCCCAACCCCCGAAACAAAACAAAAAAGAGAAGAAAATGCCATTAAAAGTGGATTAACGCAGCGCCGCCTGCTGTACGGTTACAGGTTAAGAGTTCAGGGGAAACTACTCGAACCCCTTTCTAGTTAAGCAGAGTGAACGCTGGAGAGGAGGTAGCCTTCTCTCCAGCGTTTGCTCTAAAGTAGAAACAGATGGGGGAAGTTTCCCCCGAACTCTTCTTGACCTGTGACCATTTGCATCTAGCGTCAGCGTCGCCACCAGCGCGTCTTTCAGCGCCTCACAAGGAGCGTGACACTAGCAGGTGGCAACGCCAAGATGCACGCTTCTGCCGCCCTGCGCCATACTCCCCTCAAGCTTCGGCGCGTTTTCCTCTTAGGGCGGGTCGGGGATGCACTAAGGATGACGTCATGCGCAGGTCTTGTCTTCTAGCTGGCACTGCTCTCAGCGCGTACCACGCAGTCAGGTTTACACAACTGCACGCTGTTTCCTATCAAAATCACAAACACGAAATTCACTTCGCTGTCCCTCTAAAGGACACGACGAGCGTAAATTCTTGCCAAGTCCTCACGATTCTTCTTTCTGTCTTGGCAGCCCAGAGGAACGCCATCTGCAGGCTCCCCAAGGTGGTGGGACCCTGTAAGGCCGGCCTCCCTCGCTTCTACTTCAACGTAGACACCGGCCGATGCGAGACCTTCAAGTACGGCGGCTGCGAGGGCAACGACAACAACTTCCTGTTCATCGAGGACTGCAAGAGAGCGTGCGAAGGTGAGTGGCGCCGCACCAGACACCCGATAGACTAGGGAGCCTGGATTTCAGAGTGAGGGCCACCCAGAGCATGGAGAGCGTTTTGCAATTGAATGGCGGGCGCCTCCTGCGCAGATTGGTCGCAAGTGCGCGTGCGCTGCGTTCTCGCGTAGAGTGGAAGAAAGTGGGCGGAGAGGCGGACGCGCTTGCGGACGGTCACCGCTCTCGTCCCATCCTCGCAGCTTGTATTGCAAACGCGATCCATAAGCCACGTGACTCCGATCAGGCACTTGGAAACACTCTGAAATCTAGGCACACTAACAGATCACACTATTGATTGCAAGAACCTGGTTCTGTCTCACTAAGCGACCAACAGCAATGTTTATCCGTTGGGATAAAAGAAAGAGATTTTTTTTTTGCAACCTTTTCGCCGTCTGTTTACGAATATATAAAACTGGACCACGTGCGCAAGAAAAAAAATTAATAAGGCAAAAAAATAAAAAAATCAGAACATGAAAACGTTGTTCCAAGCAATTTTTCTTCGAGACACGAACCACAAGGGTATGTGTGGTACAAGAACTGCGAGATTGGTTTTAACGGGACCGTGGTTGCAGTATGTGCGCAGTAAATACGCTCGTTTCTCGCCAATGCGGAGCAGCGCAAGTTCGTCTGCTTCTTGCACAGGGGTTGTGATGAGGTGAGAACGCCAAGATGTTATCGGCTGATGGAAAAAATAGCGGGTAGACCTCGAGGCATCTAGCATTGAGGCCTACCCACTATTCTTCCAATCAAAGCCAATCAAATCTATTCACCGTTCTGATGTCACCGCAACCCCTGAGCAAGAAGCAGACGACTTGCTCTCCGCATACAGTGAAGCATTGTTCGGATGTTCAGTCAGCGGGAATACGAGTCCCGGCCCAAAGCTGACACAGCGCTCGTGTCCGAACTCTGCCTCCGTTGTTCCCTCTTCGGAAGACGCCACGAACTCGGCGCTGCAACTTTCTAATTGTTGATAAAGGCAATGGGATCTGATGTGACGTCATGAATAGACCAATCTCGTCATCTGCGCGCTGCCGTCTACTCTGTGGGATGTGTTCTGAGCATACGCACCAGCTCTTTTCTGCGGAATATCAGGCGCAGCTGGCACGCGTTCACGGCACAGTGACTCAGCATATTTTGCGCCTGGTGATAAGCAGGTTTGTTGTACGTAACAAGTTACAAATAACGCGTTACTTGTGTTGAGTTACTTTTTTCGCTTACGAAGTAACGGCTTGTTTCTTAAATATAAAAAGAAACGGGTAAGGTCTTTTTGTTTTTGACGGAGTAACAAGTAACGCTATTTAGTTACTTCTGGAGGACAACGTGTCCCATTTGGCTTTCACCCCAGCTTGTGCCCGTCACAGGGACGAGCTGGGGTGAAAGCAAACGGGATAACCATTTGGCTTTCCCCGCGCCAGAGAGACAATAAGAAAAAATGTACACAAACTATGGAAGCTTGCCCACATTTATATAAGAAGCGAAGCATCATTAACGTCAAAAACAAAAACAAAAAAATTGATACATAAGAAAAAGGATGCATTCAGAGTAATGACAGGGTTACCCGTTGATCTTCAGCTGAAGTACCCCGTTCTCTTTTGAATCTCAGTAACGAGTAACGTAATTTAGTGTTCTGTTTTATTTTGTTTTTTTTTTTGTTTGTTTTTTCGTAACGTGTACTCTCCCGGTGGTAAGTGCTGGAAAGGTGTAAAGCGAACTCCACGGTAGCCGACGCCAGCGTCTCACCAGCTTTTGCGTCGTTCACCATCCAGCTCCCAAGAGCGCGGGCAATGACTACGAGCACGCCGATTTCGAGACCAGCTGCAAGGTGGCCGCCGAGGTGGGACCCTGCGACGCGGCCATACCGCGCTGGTTCTTCAACGCCAACACCGGCGCCTGCGAACCCTTCACCTACGGCGGCTGCGGGGGCAACGACAACAACTACGAGAGCCAGGAAGAGTGCGAGTTCGTCTGCCAGCTCCGTACGTGCGCCGCCCGATTCAATTTAATTCGACAGAGTATACAGTATAATACAGTTTGATCCGAAACTCTACAGACGCCTTCGAGATGAGATGGTCGGCGTTTGAAAGATACGGTTTCTTCGCGACTCTGAAGATGCTAGTGACACAGTAACACTGCAGCCATGGGCGTACCAACCGGGGGGGGGGGGGGGGGACAAGGGGGGCGCCTGCCCCCCCCCCCCAGTTCCCAGAGTGGGGGGGCAAGGCATGTGTTTTGCCCCCCCCCCCACCCTGAAACAGCCGCCACTGGGCAGGGTAAATACTGGGGGGAACCGCGCCCCGGTCATCGGGGAGAGGGGGGGTCTGGTTTGCCCCCCCCCCCCCCCCCCCCCCCACACTCAAAAACAAGTTGGTACGCCACTGACTGCAGCTCATACGTCATACAAAAAGACTCAGTTTTCGCGGCATGCATGACGACAGAATTATTTGCGGACGCGTTTCAGGCATTTTGGAAGCTTGGTATCGAACCAGGGACCTCTCCATTTTAAGTAGAGTACTCTACCAACTGAGCTAACCAGGAGCCAGACGTCGGTAGAGCTCCTGGTTAGATAGAGCTCATGGTTCGATACGAGGACCAGGCGGATTTTTTTCAGTCACGCACCAGTCGCCTAGCTGTGTTTGGAGATTTGTGTTTGTCCTTTGTCCCCTCATTCCCCTTCTCCGGGGATTATAAACGTGATAGTGTAAAGGAGCTCGTGTCGCAGAAAAACTGGCGTCAGAGGCGTGACGGGAAAATTCTGATTGGTCGATAGGGTCATGACGTCGCAGCCACATGACCTCGCGCGAGAATTTCAAACAGCCCACAACGCTCACGTGAAACGTGACGACACGCTTGGAGTGAAAGTGATTAAAACATGACATGTAATGCGAATTAAAGGTCGCCGCGTGTCTCAAATGATTTCACTTCGTAAAGTAATTCATTTACCGGGGGGACTCGAACCCACGACCTTTCGGGTTGCGAGCCTGCAGACACGTTACTGAGTATGCCAGGCAAGGCACGGTTGCACGGCGAATGAGAAGGCGATGCGAACGGGGCTTGATGACGCTATCGCGTTCCACTCTTTTATCGTTATGTTGTTCAGCTCGCTGCACCTTTGCATTAAATGCATTAACATTATTTTCCCAGCTTATCCCTAATGGTTCCTTTCAAAAGTCGAACTCAGGTATTATTCGCCTCGCAAATATGCGTTCCGAGGCTGACGCCAGGAAGTGGTGCTTGATACAGAGAAACTCTTTAAAGTTCCGGCGAAACAGAATGAATGCAGAAAATCGCCCCCATGCAAGTATACCGAAATAAAATGAACAAAAGTACGCGTATCCCTTCTGGAAGACAAACTCAAACAAGCGCAACCACCGACTAATCGATCACAATAGCAGTAGACTGTGTTCCTACGGTATCTGTGATAGTATAGTAAACAAAATGATATGCTTATGCATATATAATCTATGTGAGGAAAAAGGCCTCTGAAACAAAAACAGTAATAAAAAAAAAGGACGACGCAATGCGAGATTGCATCTGTTTGAGGAGACTTGTAATACAACCGTTTCTCCCTTTCCTTTTTACAGAATGAAGTCCCCATTTGGTCGCTCCCGCCATTACTCTTGGACCAGAAGTACCCAAATGAAGAAATAAAATGCACTCCACAAGAATCTGTCTTCAGCACTTCACTGTTCTCAAAAGCCGCGCAGTGTTGAATTAGCAGTGCTGCGCGACTAGTTAGTCATAATATAGAAATATTACGGGGTAACAATTTAAATATCAGAGAGAAAAGCTCACCAAAGAAAGCTCGCCGGTGAAAAGCGAACCGGAGAAAAGCTCACCCACTTTTAGGGCGTTCAGAGAAAAGCTAATCATGTCGTTTAAGCAGAAGAGGAAAACGTTTTAGTCGAAGGAAAAGACACACCTACCACCAGCTCGCCTGCGCGCTCCCAGTCCTTCCGGAGTAAAGCCCCTTCATATTTCAAAAGTAGCGCATGGTTCGTCGATGCAAGAGGCACGTGCAACATGCAGACCTTGGGAAGATCATGGCGGCACAGCGCAGCACTGAGCTAGATTTCAGATGCCATGAATTTCCCAGAAGTGGCGCGCGGCACGTACCTCGAGCATTTGTACAACAATGAATGGCGGGCGCCACTTCTCCCAGGATAGAGGGGCTTTATTCCGGAGAAAAGATCAACCCTCTTTTGACAGACTCCCCCCCCCCCCCCCTTTTTCCACAAAAAAAAAAAGCTTACCTTATTTTGTATTTTTAGCAAGGTGGGTATTAAAAATATAAATAATTAGTTCAACTATATCTAGAGGCCCCTCTCACACAGGACGTATACATTTCGAAGCAGGTAGCCTTATCTGCAGCCCTCGTTCCACTTTCATGTCGTCCGTTTTGCGATACTGTTCCCATATTTTATTCTGTCATAACCGCAACGAAGTCAACATAAACTTTCTTTATTACTTAGCTAGAATAGACCTCAAACTGAAAGCCTACCTTCTTCAACGAATGAGGAGATGTGAAGATTTGGCATCGCTTATGAAGTGCCTATACAGGGAGGTTAATTCAACGTGCCATTCAACATAGTATACAAATCTAGAAACTACTCGAGGCAGCCCATTATACTGACTGGTTATATTTTTGTCACGCAATCTTTTAGTTACCCTTCTATACAAATACTTCATTTTATAGTCGTCGTAACGCCCAAGGTATGCATGAGGTACACTGACAGCGCGTTAAACAACGAAGACGGCAGAGAAGTACACGAGACGAGAGCGCTGTTCCAAGGCTCGTCCTGTCAGCACTCGTACCTCTCTGCCGCCTTCCTTGTTTTGCGTGCTGTTTCATATATTGTTTAAAACCACCTTGCACTCATCGCCACTCTAAATGAGGTACACATAAAAAAAAAATTCTGATAGTGATACGAAGAATAACCACACGCACATATGGTAACCAAACATAGTTGAGTTCAGGGATCGTTTTCTGCCGAGTGAACGGTCGATAGACAAATTCGTAGATGAGCTTTCTCCCCATCCTCCAAAAGGAGTTTTTCTTCACATCCGACAGTTTCGCGGTGAGCATCTTTCCGCCGCCCAATAAGTCAATTTACGATGTATCACCGAGCTTGCCGTAAGCGCGTGAAACACGATATACCTCCGGTTTGCCAAATGAAAAAGACGGAAACCTCCGAAATAGGCAGCAAAAGATAATTCTTGTCAAAATCGCTACTCAGATGTCTCGAAATTCTATCGCATTTCGAGACATCGAGACATCAGCAGCCCATCGTGGACTGCTGATGAACTCCCGACGTGACTCTCGGTGTACCTGACCTAACACCATGAGATAAAACAGCGCACAAAGGAACAAAAGGAAGAGACAAACCGGACAGGACACAGCGCTGTCCTGCCCGGTTTGTCTCATCCTTTTGTACCTTTTTGCGCTGTTTTATCTCATCATGTTTGACAACTACCACCTAGCTAGCTCTCAACCTTGTTACTGACCTAACACGGTTGGCCTCGTCAAATTCAGTATGGTTGGTAAGGTAGGTCCACGGTCGTGGGTAGGTCCCGAATAATTTCAGCACCTCAAAAATAATTTACGGCGTAGCATTGCTTTTATAAGGAGACCCGCATAGGGGACTAAACAGATTGTGTTCGTGTGGAGTCACCTAGCGAAGACGCAGAATCGTGCGTCTTTTAGCTGCAAGTTGCGAGACTGTCAATAGCTTCCGCCGGAACCCGTGAAGGTTAAAATTTAAACATATTCCAAGAAAGAACGGACTGGGTATGATGATCAAAGATGTATTTCTTCGTGTTTTCATTGCTGCCTATAATCGTCTTTAGGTTCGTCGGGCGATCCGGGTTTCGTCACTGTGACAATGGACCTCTTGGCGAATATGTGCTGCCACCTAGACACGCGAATCGGTTCGAGACTAGGTGACTGGAAAACAACGCGCGCCCAAGGCCTCTCCCACCCGTTCCACACCCAAAACGTCAGCTACATCCTGTTCACCCATTGAGGCGATGTGACCGAGATACGGCTCCCCCAAGCTCACCTTTGTCCCCATCGTGCGTAATCTTCCGCCCCGAGGTCGACACAACGAAACCGCTCAAAGGCGAGAAATGCAAGATGGCTGATTGTTTGGAACTAGATACTCTCGAACCCAGGCGCATGAAATACTCCGCGCATGCGCACCGCGTATTTCTACAAAAGGTCCATTTGCGGGCCAAAAAATACGAAATTAATTATATTGCCTATCGATCCCCTCCGATACTTATCTCTAAATGAACAAAGGGTGCTTGCGTGCTGCCGAAGAAAGGTTCGTTGCAATCTCCGTATCAAGATGTCTACACGTTCTATGTGATCTCGAGCAGTAGTGTCATTCATCTCTCAGCCTGACAATGAATCCGATTGTCCCACGATATGGGGTTGGCGCGAGAACTTCTAGCCACTCTGATAAGAAGATAGAGGCTTGGGTAACAAAGAAAAAAAAATACTCGGTACCTCATTCATCTGACCGATATGAAAGGCCGTCAGAATGCAATGCACCGTGAATGCACCGTGAAGATTGCCATCTCGTTTCGCCCTGACGGGGTCGGCGTTTGGAAGATCGCGCACCTATTGGTGAATCCAGCGAAATCGACGGCGCCTAGTGGTTAGACCAGAAAGATGTGTCGGCAGGTTTAAAAACCCGTGATGAAAATCGCTCAGTGACAGCTTAAGAAACAAGGGGCGTGGCAAGCATCTCGTCTGAATTGATCCCGTAAGTGACGACGTTCCGAACAAACCGTTGCTACACTCCGTTTCACCTCATGTTGTACCGCAGCGAAGGCTAGAAGCGCGAGCTCATATCGTTGGCAGCAGCCCTTGGTGCATAAGAGCTTGTGCCACCGAGATGTGCCCCAGAGTAAGGAGCTCGCGCTTGTAGCCCTTCCTGCGGTACGACACAAGGTGAAACAGAGTATAGGACCGTTTGTTATGGACAAATGCATAGGGGCTCGACGTGAGGTAAGAAATTGTCTTATAAAAAAGTAAATAGTTTTGCTATGCATTGTGTCTTCTCAATATCTTATCATGAAAAGTTTTTCTATCGTCTCAGTATCGTAAAGCGATGACAAAAGCCCGTAGTAATGTTCCACAACCGGTTTTGCCTTGTTAGCAAACGACAGAATGGCTTCGCGGGTTCAGTGGTTCTTCCTGAGAAAGTACACGACCACGTTGAATGAGGTTGGGGACGATCGACGAAATTCCTTTTCTAGAGGTCGAATTTCTGTGGGATTTCGGAAGCGAGGAGGGCCCATGGACGGCTTTGATCGACGCTCCAGGTGCGCGAGCGCGCGAACTTCCGTGGAGCTCGCTTCCGCAATATTTGAGAAAGTGAAAAATGAAAACACTGTGAAGCCGAATCACAAACGACGACGACGTGATGTGTATCAAGGTCGAAGTGCAGGCTGCAGCACACGTTTCAAGGATTTCTGACAGCACAGTTGCTTCAGTGCACTTCTGCGTGATCAAACGAACTGTCCGTAAGAGATATATATTGCCGGAAATGGAAACGGATCGACGAGCGTAAAACAGAAAATAAAGATTTAATTGGCAAACTTGTGCTAGAAAAAAAAAAAAGAATGAGCGTCGACGGCCGCAGCAGCGAGCGACGATGCGTCGGCGAGACAGCAGGCTGTGAGTCGACAAAGCCGCGCTCGGCTTCTTATCTATACTACACTCGGCATCTCGATCATTTGACCTAGAGTGTATGTTAGTGAGCTAGGGTGAGACTGACTAAACAAGGTCATTCTGGCCTCCTTATCTTGTACGTTCAAGGTAAGAGTAAACTCGAATTTTCTAGAAGCACGGAGAAGCATTCCTTCTCAGTCATGCACGCTTGGGGCCTTCAAAATAAAAAAATAAGTTGGATTTTTTTTTTCAGTTTGATTATGAAAAGGCAGGTACGAACACACACACACACCTGTATGGCGAGCCTGAAAAAACGAAGTTTGGGGTCTCGAGCCGCTCCTGTTAGATTTTGCACGTTAACTGCAAAATCAAAAAGATGGTCCGACGCTGATTTGATATCATGTTCTAAACGCATGATTTTCTTGCTGCATTTTTAGCAGATCTTAAGTTTAGAAGATCTGAAGTTTAGTTAGTTTAGTTAGAAGATCTGAAGTTAGTAGTTTAGAAGATCTGAAGTTAGAAGATCTGAAGTTTAGCAGATCTGAAGTTTAGAAGATCTGAAGGAAGAAGTTCCCCAGCTCGGACGCAATTCACCCCAACGACTCTGCGTATTTCCTCAAATACCGCAGGTCAAGAACCCGCCTCACATCGTAAACACTCAGGATCGACGTCCAACGACATCGGGAACTCGATGACCCCAAGTCAGCCCAAGGTGGGCCAATATTTGCCGCTTTCTGGGTTCAAATCCACGAGGACCGATAGATAAGCCTAACGCTGCGGGCCGAGCCAAGCGCTGTGCGACGCATCGGCGGCGGCGCTCCTCTAACGCGCCACTACCGGGGCAAAAACGGAAAAGGCAACGCTCTGATTGTCTAACCCAACAATGCAACCGCACGCCGAAACCGAAAAATGAATCATCATTTACCGTAAGACGAATAAGACGACTACCCCACCACGATTATTATATGACCCTCTGGACTGCAAATAAGCACTGTTATGCACTCTGAAGTTATGCACACCACCGCCACAGCCGCTAGACTCACCCCTATCGAAACCAACGACACCATGGTGCGCCCGAAACCGCAACAAAACCTCATACCAGTGTTAACTTTTCGACAATCCGCTCGAGACAAGATCCTGGACACCACAACCATCAGCATCCAAGACAAGCCGTACCAAATCGCAGCCTACGAAGCAGCATCGACCCAAACTTGCAAAGGGGTCATTCACGCAATAGAACGCGGAACCCCCTCCGACGTTCTGATGCGCCATCTCATAACAACCGTAGCCCCGATCCTAACCGCCAGAATGATGGAAGAGTCCTTATCCGCTATCATCACCTTTGAGGGAACGTATACGTTCCATACTACATTCTCTACCAGCAAGCGGAGTACCGATGTCGCCCCCACCGCCCAAAGCCCCAAATATGCCAGCGACGCCACGGCATCGGACACCGGGCAGATATCTGCGCCAACCGAACTGCACCACCCTTCATATGTGAAAAATACTCAACATACCTTGAAGAGCAGAACCAACCACACGACTGCGATCCAAAATGCAAAAACTGCGGAGGTCCGCACTCGCCATTGGACCCAACCTGCCCCACCCGCGTACAGGCGAACACTGCCGCGACGCAAGCCGCATACAGGAGACGCCTCCGAACCCGACAGGACACAACACCACGCCAACAAGATCGGCGAAGATCGATGACCCCGCGAAGAAGATCTCGGTCCAGAAACCCGACGAGATCTCGCTCCAGAACACCGGCATCGAGAAAGCAACCCTTTCCTCTACCTCCCTGGTCAAAAGTCCGCATAATGCAACGCCCAACCTACGAGCGAAGAGAAGTAGCCCCTCCCCTCCCCCCCCCCCCCCCCCCAAGGTGAGCCAGCCACCTCCCAGTCCCTCAACCTATTCTAACCCCATAACAAAATCCCCATCATATCGCAATGCCCCAGCCCCCTCACCTATACCCTCAGACATTCCATAAACCATCCCTGAACTTTTTTCCCTTCATCAACAATAAACTCGACCGCATGATGTCGATCCTTCAGGACCATAGTCACAGAATCGAAGCCGTAGAACAAGCAATTCAGTCCCGACCACGTAAAATACCCAACCGGGTTGTCGAACCGCAGGACACTTTCATCCCTGACCAGTCAATGGACACCCAATGCCTCGACGCTGACAACGACGTGCTAAGGGCAAGCCCAGCCTTATAGTCTGGCAATGGAATTGCAGAGGAATCAAAACAAAACTCGTGTCACTTAAAACCCTAATCTACGTATCTCACAATCAACCTGACCTCATTATCTTACAAGAAGCACACCTCATACCGAGCATTCCAGGAGCACATTACAACATTTCAGCAAACAACCGCCCCACCGTAGTAACACTAATTAAGAAGCACATAGCATGTACGATCCTCGAAGACAGATCCAAGAAACACGAACACCTCGAAACATTAAGTCTAAAAATAAAACCACACCCGATGGCAAAGAAAGAAGTAGTGGTAACAAACATATACCACCGACCGAACAAACCCACACCCGAGGTTTCTAAATTATTCCCCCAACAATCCCACAAAAATACGGATTATTTAGTATTGGGGGATTTCAACTGCCAACACGTAACCTGGGGGTATCACAATACCACCACCCAGGGGTGGATGCAGGAATTTTCTGAGGGGGGGTCAGGTGTTGGTCAGCGTACCATTTGTTTAGGAACCCCCTCCCCCTCTCCCTCGTTTCACGCCCTAAATTTTACACTTGCAGAAATCAAGAGGGGGGTCAGGACATCCGGACCCCCCCTCTAAATCCGCCCCTGCCACCACCGCAGGTAGGAGGCTCGAAGAGGCACAACATCAGGCTAAATAATCACTACTTAACGACATAACTCGACCGACCCGTACTGGCAACTCCGTGCAGCGGGACACGAACCCAGATTTAGCTTTCTACAGAGGTACGGCTAACCCGACGTGGGACAATATGGAGGAAAACCTAGGTGGCGATCACAATAATATAGCCATCTCAATACCCCTTACCACAACGGAAAATCACAAACCCCGACCAACAGCTATCACGGACTGGCACAAATTCCGCCAGGAAACATCCCCAACACTGAACCTTGACAGCCCGGACGAATGGGCACAAGAAATCCTCGCACAGACTGAAAAATACACTACCTACATCAATACAACTCCGGATATCCCCTACGTTGACCACCACATCCTGACCTTATGGGAAACGAGACGGGCACTTATCAAAAGATGGAAAAAAAGGAAAACAAATCGGAATCTGAAGAAACGAATACGCCTCCTGACCGAACAGGCGCAAGAGTATGCCATAAAATTGGCGTACCAAAACTGGTGGCAACTATATGCGACTCATTGAATCCCCACATGTCAGCCAAAAGAGTTTGGTCCCTACTCCGAAGCATGATTCAACCGACAATTAACCGAGACCCGTTAACTAAGATCAAAATCAACCAGGATTTATCACCTAGAGCAAAAACTCAGCCCTGAGTTTTTGCTCTAGGTGTTTTGCTGATAAATCCTGGTTGATTTGGTTGATCCTGGAGATTTACTTTCCGGAAAGCACAACAACCCCCCAACCGGAACCCAGTCATCCTACCCTCCCACCACACGGAATGAATAGCCCGTTCACTCCGATGGAACTCCGCAGGGCGCTGGCATCCATAAAACGCAGCACGACCCCAGGAAAAGACCAGATGACATACAAAGTCCTCAAAAATCTGAATGACGAAAACCTCACCAAACTCCTCGACTTGTACAATCACGTGTGGTCGACCGGAAGACTACCAATCCAATGGAAACATGCCGACATTTGTTTCATCCCCAAAGCCGGAAAAACCCCAACAGTTGAGAATCCGAGACCCATCTCCCTAACTTCCTGCCTTGGGAAGCTTATGGAAAAAATGATCTTAACTCGCTTGGATTGGCACCTCGAATCAAGAAACGACCTGGCCCCACACAAACTGGTTTCAGAAAGCACATTTGCACGCAAGCTACACTTATACGCATACAACACGACGTATGCAACCCCAACACAGTTTCACTCAGAGGCATGGTAGCACTTGAGATTCACAAAGCATACGATAACCTGAAACACAAAACCATCCTGTCCAAGCTCGCCAACACTGGATGAGGACAACGCATGTACAACTATGTGCAGGATTTCCTCACAAACCGGACGGCCTCCATAAACATGCCCCACGAAACAACTCCCACCTTCTATCTCAAGAGGGGAACACCGCAAGGATCAATTATATCACCCACACTTTTCAACCTCGCAATGGCAGATCTACCAAGATGCCTAAACGAAATTCCCGATCTCCAACACTCAATTTACGTAGACGATATTACGTTATGGACAGCACAAGGAAACCCCAGACAAATCGAAGAAACTCTTCAACGGGGTTGTGATGCGGTCGAAGTCTATACCTCCACAATAGGACTCACCTTATCTCCCTTCAAAACTCAACTACTGGTCACATCCTCCAAGAGACGACCCGACCCCGACTGAAAACTCATCAAAATCAAGCTACAGGACAAGGAAATTCAACAAGTTGATCAAACCAAAATTCTAGGAGTAGTATTCTAATTCAACGGTAAACCCGAAGGATCACTCAACCGCCTTCACGCCCAAATCAATCAGATCGCACACCTGATACAACGGACCACAAATCACAAAACGGGACTCAAAGAGCATAATCTGCTCCATATCATCGGCGCCTTCGTCATTTCTCGTCTCCTATACACTCTACCATACCTCACGACAACATGTACCCAAATAAAAAAGCTCGAAGCCAGTCTCCGTAAATTGTACCGACACGCCTTGGGAGTGCCGCGCCACGCGTCCAGCGAACGCCTTCTCAACACGGGAACTTTCAACACCATTACAGAACGCATACAAATGCACAACGATAGGCAGATAGTACGACTCTCTACCTCAAACCAAGGGCGAACAATTTTGCAGACACTAGATATCAGCACGGACTCACTTCCCCCAATCCCCATACCTGCCCCTCCATGGAAAAGCGCCAACCGAAATGTTACAGTGGAACCACTACCGAAAAACATGCACCCCGACAACGACCCCGAGAGACGAAAACTCCGCGCCAAAGCCCACGAAAAGCGAATACGCTACCTACATGCGACGGATCACGATACGTATTTTGCTGATGCCAGTCACCTGGTCACGCATGGCAAAATCGCTTTCGTCAACACACGCACTAAAATACATTACTCCGAAACCTTCACAGAACCCCCGACGATCGACGATTTGGAAGAATACGCCATCGCCAAAGGCATGGAAGACGCAGCCAAACAACCTAACACTAATCCCACGCTAATCTTCACGGACTCACAGCGCGCCCTACGAAACTACACCGACAACACCTTACACTTTATGACGGATAACCTAGTTTGTGAAATACATGTCCGCTACCCGGACAAAAAATTCCGCCTCGTATGGACGCCTGGCCTCCAAGGCGTGGAGGGAAATGAGACAGCCCATCGTCTCACCCGCGAAAACTCCCCGGGTCCCGTCACGTCATGGCCGGCTATCTACTTGGTAGGCGCAACAAGGAACGCTCACCGAGCCCTGCGGAAGTCGAGGTTGAAAGAACAACGTGAAGAGCGGACCATTTAACCTCACCCTCCAAAGACCATGTCTAGACAACAATCCTCCCTCGTCAGGCAAGCCCAGACCAACTCTCTTCCATCACACCCCATCTTCCACCACATCTACAAACGACCCGACTCCCCCACCTGCCCGAAATTCGGAGAATACCCTTCCATCCCTCACACCTAGTGGTCTTGTAACGCGCCCACCCTTCCCCCAACCTTCTCACACATCATTTCTTGGGAGGAATGGCTGGCTCCAGCCACGGGCACCGACATACCCACAGCACTAGAAACACTAATTAATAGGGAGTTTTCGTAGACCGCGTTTCCCCCTCCGCTAAGCCCTCCGCAACGAAGCAGCCGCTACTGCACCGGCGCGCCCATGGCCTTGACTGTTGAGTTCCGGCTAGCGTAGCTGATTGCGGAGAGCATTGCGGGACAGCGGAAACGATCTACGAAAACTCCCTAATCACTCCGGTCCCCTTGCGGAATCCATCCGCGAGACGTGGGCCGGGCGGGCCGTCCGCACCAGCACGTAGGGCCCTATACAAAATAAAGTTTTGCTTGCTTGCTTGCATGCGTGTGATGATTTTCGTCGGGCAGTATCCCGTATCGCACACAAATACAATTCTTTTTACAGCACAGCTCTTAGGCGCCCGTTTCCGGCTTGAGCGGCGTCGGCGTCGCCGTCGCCGTCGGCATCGCCGTCGGCGTAACCGCGCGGTGCACGATGGGTAAATTTCCCCGCTAAATTTAGCGGAAAATTTTCCCCGCTAAATCTAGCGGAAAATTTTCCCCGCTAAACCTAGCGGAAAAGTTTCTCCGCTAAATCTAGCGGAAAATTTTCCCCGCTAAATTTAGCGGAAAATTTTCTCCGCCCCCCTTCTCGAGGTCACGTGACCCCCAGGCCACGTGACCCCCCCTGGTCACGTGACCCCCCCCCCCTTGCCTTCCCCTCCTCCTCAAGAGCTGCGCTCTAATTCGGCGTTACAGGGAGTTGTAAACGGCTTTCATTTTTTAGAGCGCAGCTCTTAGGCGCCCGTTTCCGGCTTGAGCGGCGTCGGCGTCGCCGTCGGCGTAACCGCGTGGTGCATGATGAGTAAATTTCCCCGCTAAATTTAGCGGAAAATTTTCCCCGCTAAATTTAGCGGAAAAATTTTCCCCGCTAAATCTAGCGGAAAATTTCCCCGCTAAATCTAGCGGAAAATTTTCCCCCCTAAAGGTCGAGGTGACGTGACCCCCAGGCCACGTTACCCCCCCCCCCCCGTGCCTTCCCCTCCTCCTCAAGAGCTGCGCTCTAATTCGGTGTTACAGGGAGTTTTAAACGGCTTTCATTTTTTTATGAACTCTTATTAGTTTTTTTTTTTCTTTGGGCCTGTCATGTTCCAAATAAATGCAAAATTAAAATTGTATCATTGTGCAAACGATTCAGACTGTTGCAGACGGCATACTTCAGTCACTCCGTGTGCGTTTGTCATGCGTTTGTCGTCTCCAATAGATATCTTTGAGACGTCTCGAGGACGGGAAGTTGCCGTCGCAAATATTCCAGGAGCAGCCGATTCTCGGGAAATTCCTTTCATGGTAAGTGTCAAATTTAGATCTCCTTTATCTATTTTTTTTCCTTTTAAATTTTACGTTTGATTTTTGACCGATTGTTCTCTAGCAAAACCCAGTCCCTTGTATTCGTCCACAACAACGCCCCTGGCAACGGTTTGTTTGGAGCGGTGATGTCACACTTACGAGGTCAATGGACACCGAGCGTTTAACTCGACATATCGAGTGACATATGTTGTATACTATGATTCACGAATGCTACGCTATACATGTGTTGGCTATACTCTTCCCAAATTGCTAAATTACCTTATCTATTAAGAAGTTTCTGTTGATTCAATTTTCACTAAGGATTTACGCTTATTTTATTTCCGCTGTTGATTATGATCCTTCGTATGTTATGCAATTGTCTAGTTTCCATTTTGTTCTGCTTTTTATGGTTTCTACCGTATACCGTTATTGTTTGTTTCCTTTGTGATCAGATCATTAGACGAATTCAATGTGAAAACTATTTTTCTAGTGTTTGTGGTAATTCCGCTTAATTTCAATGTTCTGTTGATATGACGTCTGAAAGCTAATTTACTTATTTTTTACTTTTTTTTTTGCGTGTGATGCTGCGGCTGTCTATCTACGGGGCTAAGGGCTTGTCATGCCTCCAATGGAGGCTTTTTCTCCATGTCCCTTCGTTCTTATGGAAGTAAATATTTTAATTATCACTCCGCTGCCGATGAGATTGCAGCCGACAACAACGCCAAAGGACACATCACGAAGACACCACTCGTTTCTTACGCATCAACGACTACAGCAAAAATTGTGAACCTCTCCTAAGTCACAATTAAGTTAACAAAATGCCTTTTTGCTCATTCTGTGTACGTTTGTGCCAATTCGCGCGTGTTTATTGGTTTTGTTTTAGGTTCTTAGCACATACACACACGCACAGATGGGCACCTTCCGGCAACCGAGACTGCATTCTCACTGGCTAAAGGGAGTAAAGAAAGAGACCGAGGACCGCTCTTCCGACGGCTCGCCCGCTTCCAGGCGCGAAGATTCAAATGCTCCCGATCCTGCGAGCAGCAGAGTCAGCGGCGCCATCTGAAAAACCGCACCGCGCGAGCAAAAGGAGCGACCGAGTTTATCGACCGGCAGAGATAAGAAGTCAGCGGTCAGTCAGACAACGAGAAGCGCGACTAACAAGCAAAAAAGATATTTAAAAAAGTACCGACGTTTGAGAGTCGAGAGTGCGATACATCGTCAAGTTCTATAAAAGAAAGAATTTTTTTTTTCTTCTGAAGAAAAGGTTTGGTTAGTTCGATCGATACCCTCGAGGAATTGTTACCTTCGTTATCAAGGAAAAAAAAACTAGTAAAATAAAGGCTCCCCGGAGGTTGGGCAACGCCCCGATCCGATGGAGTCGATGGAGCGGCGTCAAAAGTGCATGGCCTTGGTGCGCCTGCTATCAGAAGCTAAGCCAGTCGCGCGCAGTGAAAAACCTTATGATCATGGGGCAGTCATTATGGAATTGTAGTAGACCGTTTTTCTCCTCCGCTACGGTATCCCTGAAGAAAACGCCGCAGCTGCGCATGCGCGCTGCCAGCCTTATCTGCATAGTTCAAGGTCTTGTGGCGGATTACGGAGCGCAATCCGGGTGCTTAGCGGGCTGCGGAAACGGTCTACTTCAATACCCCCGTGGTCAGTTTAGCCGCTGATAGCGTATGCAGAAAGGCGACGCGTGACGCTGCACTTTTGCCGCTGCTTCAATGCATGGGTACATCGGATCGGGGCTGCGGTCACTCTCAATGGGGAGTTTTCGTAGATGGTTTCCGCCGTCCCGCAACTCTTTCCGCAGCCCGCTATGATACCCGGAACGCTACAGCCATCGGCGCGCAGGCGCAGTAGCGGCTTCTTCGTTGCGGAGGGTTTAGCGGTGGGGGAAACGCGGTCTACTACAATTACCCCCGTGGTCAGTTTAGCCGCTGATAACGTATGCAGAAAGGCGACGCGTGACGCTGCACTTTTGCCGCTGCTTCAATGCATGGGTACATCGGATCGGGGCTGCGGTCACTCTCAATGGGGAGTTTTCGTAGATGGTTTCCGCCGTCCCGCAACTCTTTCCGCAGCCCGCTATGATACCCGGAACGCTACAGCCATCGGCGCGCAGGCGCAGTAGCGGCTTCTTCGTTGCGGAGGGTTTAGCGGTGGGGGAAACGCGGTCTACTACAATTCCCCCGTGGTCAGTTTAGCCGCTGATAACGTATGCAGAAAGGCGACGCGTGACGCTGCACTTTTGCCGCTGCTTCAATGCATGGGTACATCGGATCGGGGCTGCGGTCACTCTCAATGGGGAGTTTTCGTAGATGGTTTCCGCCGTCCCGCAACTCTTTCCGCAGCCCGCTATGATACCCGGAACGCTACAGCCATCGGCGCGCAGGCGCAGTAGCGGCTTCTTCGTTGCGGAGGGTTTAGCGGTGGGGGAAACGCGGTCTACTACAATTCCCCCGTGGTCAGTTTAGCCGCTGATAACGTATGCAGAAAGGCGACGCGTGACGCTGCACTTTTGCCGCTGCTTCAATGCATGGGTACATCGGATCGGGGCTGCGGTCACTCTCAATGGGGAGTTTTCGTAGATGATTTCCGCCGTCCCGCAACTCTTTCCGCAGCCCGCTATGATACCCGGAACGCTACAGCCATCGGCGCGCAGGCGCAGTAGCGGCTTCTTCGTTGCGGAGGGTTTAGCGGTGGGGGAAACGCGGTCTACTACAATTCCCCCGTGGTCAGTTTAGCCGCTGATAACGTATGCAGAGAGGCGACGCGTGACGCTGCACTTTTGCCGCTGCTTCAATGCATGGGTACATCGGATCGGGGCTGCGGTCACTCTCAATGGGGAGTTTTCGTAGATGGTTTCCGCCGTCCCGCAACTCTTTCCGCAGCCCGCTATGATACCCGGAACGCTACAGCCATCGGCGCGCAGGCGCAGTAGCGGGTTCTTCGTTGCGGAGGGTTTAGCGGTGGGGGAAACGCGGTCTACTACAATTCCCCCGTGGTCAGTTTAGCCGCTGATAGCGTATGCAGAAAGGCGACGCGTGACGCTGCACTTTTGCCGCTGCTTCAATGCATGGGTACATCGGATCGGGGCTGCGGTCACTCTCAATGGGGAGATTTCCTAGATGGTTTCCGCCGTCCCGCAACTCTTTCCGCAGCCCGCTATGATACCCGGAACGCTACAGCCATCGGCGCGCAGGCGCAGTAGCGGGTTCTTCGTTGCGGAGGGTTTAGCGGTGGGGGAAACGCGGTCTACTACAATACCCCCGTGGTCAGTTTAGCCGCTGATAGCGTATGCAGAAAGGCGACGCGTGACGCTGCACTTTTGCCGCTGCTTCAATGCATGGGTACATCGGATCGGGGCTGCGGTCACTCTCAATGGGGAGTTTTCGTAGATGGTTTCCGCCGTCCCGCAACTCTTTCCGCAGCCCGCTATGATACCCGGAACGCTACAGCCATCGGCGCGCAGGCGCAGTAGCGGGTTCTTCGTTGCGGAGGGTTTAGCGGTGGGGGAAACGCGGTCTACTACAATACCCCCGTGGTCAGTTTAGCCGCTGATAGCGTATGCAGAAAGGCGACGCGTGACGCTGCACTTTTGCCGCTGCTTCAATGCATGGGTACATCGGATCGGGGCTGCGGTCACTCTCAATGGGGAGTTTTCGTAGATGGTTTCCGCCGTCCCGCAACTCTTTCCGCAGCCCGCTATGATACCCGGAACGCTACAGCCATCGGCGCGCAGGCGCAGTAGCGGGTTCTTCGTTGCGGAGGGTTTAGCGGTGGGGGAAACGCGGTCTACTACAATACCCCCGTGGTCAGTTTAGCCGCTGATAGCGTATGCAGAAAGGCGACGCGTGACGCTGCACTTTTGCCGCTGCTTCAATGCATGGGTGCATCGGATCGGGGCTGCGGTCACTCTCAATGGGGAGTTTTCGTAGATGGTTTCCGCCGTCCCGCAACTCTTTCCGCAGCCCGCTATGATACCCGGAACGCTACAGCCATCGGCGCGCAGGCGCAGTAGCGGGTTCTTCGTTGCGGAGGGTTTAGCGGTGGGGGAAACGCGGTCTACTACAATACCCCCGTGGTCAGTTTAGCCGCTGATAGCGTATGCAGAAAGGCGACGCGTGACGCTGCACTTTTGCCGCTGCTTCAATGCATGGGTACATCGGATCGGGGCTGCGGTCACTCTCAATGGGGAGTTTTCGTAGATGGTTTCCGCCGTCCCGCAACTCTTTCCGCAGCCCGCTATGATACCCGGAACGCTACAGCCATCGGCGCGCAGGCGCAGTAGCGGCTTCTTCGTTGCGGAGGGTTTAGCGGTGGGGGAAACGCGGTCTACGAAAATTCCCTAACGTGAAACGGACTTGTCCCGATCAATAGTGATACGGGTATGGGCATTCGCGAGATCAGTTATTTGTTCTTTTACGGACACACGTTTAAAACGCAAAAGGCAGCGTCTCTGACAAACAAACCTCGTCGGAACTACTTCGGGCACCTTATGAAAAACAAAAGAAACATGCTTTTTTGTTTTGATTTTTTAGGTATCGTACTGCATTGAATAAATTTTTCATTTACATTCTAAGTCGTGTCCCGTACGCTGTCTCAACACGAACGTCTAATGTGCCTTTAAATTTGCTCGACAGCGAGTACAGAAGGACTAGCCAGCACTGACGTCCCGCAATTTATTAGAAGACCCGCGGAGGTCAAATGCATACAAAACCTCAAAGTAGAATTGTAAAAAAAAAAAAAAACACACGCACGCCCCGTTTACAAAACACAAACACGTCGCGTGGATGTGCTTTATGTGTCTGCGATTTACTTTAATGCCTCCTTAAGCCAAGCAAGCAGGGCAACTGACAAGTTGGTAAATATTAAGGATGAATACGGTTCAGAGGCATTAGGAACTTTTAGCAAACCGTTACCGCGTTTCGCGTGCCGCACTACCGGAGCTTTTGAAGCATGCTTTTAAGCGCGCGCCCGGGTGATACCGTGACCGCGAGGGGCGCTCTTAAAAGCGCTTTAAAGGCTCCAGTAGTGCGGTACGCGGAACACGGTAACAGTTTGCCTAAAAGCAACCATTGTGTATTGCCCGGACATGTTCGTTGCTGCACCCCGTTCCTGGGATACATTAGGGACTTGTAGCAAGCCGTTACCGTACAACCGTTACCGTACAACCGTTACCGTGGGCCCAACTGCGCATGCGTTACCGCGTACGGTTCAAATCCTGCAAGTTTTGATTTTAGTGTACCGGGGACTCGTACCGTGGTACAGGAGCTCGACTGGAGCCTACCCTCGGGACAAACGCTGACGAAAATAAATAAATTCATACAAATGGTGGCGCGATAAAGTGGAATAACGAGAAAATGAAGGATCGACATAAACCGGTTCCTGATACTCACGGAGAACGTTTCTTGGCAATGGAGTCAGAGCTATGAGCGTACTTGAGCTCGCGCACCCTGGGCACCGATCAAATCTATACATGCCTCGCAAGTGACGTCACGCTAGGGAAGGACGGGGCCCCGCACCATACTGGTGGTTCACTTCACACCGCGCGGATGCGCTTACCAAGGCGTAGGATGCCGCAACGGCCCGGACATGCGCTAACATGCATTATATTTTCAACAAAGGTACCGTGAACTTAGAAAAACGTGCTGAGCTTACGATGATGAGATTTATCCAGTACGTGCGGGATTTTTCGGCATTGGTGCGATTGCGCTACGAGAAGAAAGTTTCCAAATGCCGCCGACGAAGTTTTGACGCGAAGGGCCGCCGTGTCGCCAAAAAAAGAAAAAACGCTTAATTGCGCGCTTCATAATTTGACGAGCGGTTCTAGGAGTCGCTTGTAGAAAAATTATTACGATTTTTCGAAATACTGGTAAACGACGCAATGTTACCGTCATAATCTTAACCCTGGTCTCTGAGACAAGGATAAATCAAATAACGGACAAGGCAACTCTCATTGTCTCAGGGTTTATATTATGATGTTTCCTAACCGGCTCGCCTGCATACTTTCGCTCCTTGCAAAGGTTACCGGCTCGCGGACGGCACAAACCGATGACCCGGCGGCGCGCCGGCTCGGCGAGCTTGCCCACGGGGACCGCCGCCGACCGATCGCCGTCGGGACGGGCTCGCGGCGCGACACTCGCCCGTACTGGGCCGGGAGCCCCGAAGGTACACTCAAAGCGTGGAACCGGCGTTATGTAACGAAGGCCAAAGGCCATATACACCACGAACGAGCAAAAGCCGATGCAAAGGCGTGCGCGAACGTAAACAATGGTAGAAGAGTGCCGTCGCTCGCCCCTATGAAATGCATCCCGCAAACTCGATGATCCGCGGCCGCATCCCTTTCCTGCCGCTTGTACTTCCAACTTGACGGCTACTCTGTCTCGCGGGGCATGCCGACGAAACGATCGGACAATCGTCGGGATACGGGATAATTGCTACAGCCGAGCGCGGCGCAGTTTACCATTGCTCTCGCTGCGAAGGGCCGTCGAGACAACCACCAGCATGCATGGTAGATACCGGTGTTCGACGTCATCATGTGACGTAGGGGCAAGGAATGTATACGCGTGCCCTCTTCATTTCTTCTGATATGCCATGAAAAGCCGCCCCCACTTGGGGAGCACCGGTATCGCGGTCGTCACTGTAATGAAATGAAATCAGCTTGGCTCCTTGCGCAAGTGTAATTCCCTAGTTACACGGGCAGCTTTGACCTCAGTCAAGCTCACCGTAGTTTGCGGCCACTAATCATGGTGGGACCCAACTTTACCCAACACGAGTATCTTGATCCCTGTTGTCAAAATAAAGGCAAGTGTTGTGTCATATCATCACTCTAAGTAAGCCAATTATATATAAATGCCTTTTGTGTTGTTTATAGGCCTTTATTAACTGTTCTGACAACGCCTCTTGCTTTCTTTATGGCGCACAAAACAAACACTATAGTCGCGGTGAGAGTCGAAGAGCGCAGTCGAAGCTCCGCTTCCAGGGCGAGTATTCTCGGCATGAAAGCGGAAGAGTGCTCACGCAGCTACACGCGCAGCCAAAGCGCGGCGAAGAACAACGGGCGCATGATAAAGGCACTACAATGCCATCGGAAACTTTTCTTTTCTTTTCTTTTTTGATAGTGGAAAGAGAAGAAACTTAACCCCGTTCTGCGACGTGCCAGCTGATGGTTCTAAAAGCATGCAGCTGTCACCACTAAATATGTCTCCTCCCGCAATATTTGCTGCTTCGAGTGTTTCTAGGTGCCTCCTCCAGCATTCTGAAACAGTAATGTCGTCAACGCTTAAAGGGACAATGAAGACGATTTTATTTAATTTTTTTAAATGGTGTTTTTATGCTTCTTGGGAACATAGCATGCTGCCCAATTTTTTGTAGACATTTGTGACGCGTATTTCTGTGCCTACGAAAGAAGTAAAGAAACCGAAACTGAACAATCTCCATTCTCGTTTCTGGGCTGCCGAAAACGGAGGTGACGTAGGGAGCGACGTCAAGTGTGAATAGTCGGTATCGGTAGTATTTAGGAGATCGAGACTCTGGTTATCGCGGTGGATTATAGCAGCGCGGTGGCGCGGTTGGCGCGGTCGTTTCGCCGAAGCTGTCAACATGGACGGCAATGCCGCTCTCGCGAGCGAGTTCGAGCTTCCGTTCAGTGACCGAACACTAACGGAACGGGAGTACGTGGCGGCCCCCGACAGAGAGCGCCCAGCCAGCCGGACCGAGCGGTCCGCATGCCGAAGGACGGACGAGGGGAAGATGCCGAGGGGAAAGCGACAGCGATCCGGCCGTTCCGGGATCCGATTCCTCCGCGGACGTGAACACGAACAGCAACCCACACGTGAAAACTAGCGTCGCCCGAACGAATACTGGTCTTCAGTCGACCGTCAGAACAGCCATCTACATCTACCATTTTGCAGAATCCTTCGAGAACCGTGTTCTTTTTTTTTTAATTTTATTTTGTTTGCCCATAGTTGCTCGTTGCCCGTTTCGCATCCAGCGTAGCAAAGAAAAAAACAATTATGCTGCTTTATTTACTGGTTTAGTAATCATTTCCGGTCCGATTTATACTTTTCGTGGTTATTCAAGCGGAAATTAGAACAGTATTCCTAAAAATCGTGAACCAAAACGTGACCGATGGCACGTTTCTCGTTTCGACCAATCGCTGACGCGTCTCTTGTGACGTCGCGCTTCTTGGCCCCGCATCGGTCACGTGAGCTCCGCTTCTCCTGGCTTCTCCCGCAACTCTCGGGGCGTCGCCCCAGTCGATCCCGGTACGATTATTACCGCGACTGTTGAATTGATTTGCGCGGCACACAAGCGCCGGTTTCGGCTGAAATTCGGGCAACGTGGCCTGAGACATGCCTGGAACCAAGTTCAATCGCCAAAAAGATGTCCGAAATTCCCTTCATTGTCCCTTTAAAGAGGAAGAGCGTGGACGCCGCCATGTTGAACACAAAGCCGCGGTAACGCGGCTTTGTCTTTAACAACGGTAACGCGATTTAGGCACTCGACGCCGGTGCGAGTCGCGCTTGCGCAGTCGGGCCCACGGTAACCGTAGTGCGGTAATGGATTGCTAAAAGTTCCTTAATTGTGATGCTTGGCTACCTGATACAAGGTCGACAAAACAGTTAATTTTCACGCTTTTCAAAAGAAAAAGATTCGGGGTTTCTTCATCAACCAGGTTCTTTTCTACGCTAACCTTCTCGTGTAAACATACATTCTTACTTCGTCCGGGTACTGAATAGTTAAGTTCATTTCGGTTCATGTTTAAGGATATCCCAATATTATATGCGTGTGCACTTAAGTTCACCTGGCAAGCTTGTTCATGCTGGAGACCACAAGTCGACGCTAAAAATACATCATACATTGAATATTTCAAGAGTTTGCGCAGTCTTCGTAACTTTCATTTAAAACTTACAACAGGAATTTAGTCTGAGCTCTTATCCGCTCAAGTACCTCTTGACTTACCTTACCTTTCTGCTCAGCTGTGCTGCCGCAAGGACTGAGTCGACGTTACTACAGCAAGCGCAGTTGGCAAACTACCAGCAAGACGCAGACCCTCTCATCTCTTCCCCGACGTCTGTCTCCAGTAGTTTCCAGTTGACTGAAGCGCCACCTTTCTCTCCTTGCCCTCCACGACCCGTCTCCCAAAAAACAGTTGCCAGAGTAGCCGCAGCGTGGAAGAAAGATGGCGCTCCAATCAACCAGTAACGAACATTGGGGAAGAGAGGGGGGTGGGGGGAGAGGGAAGGTCGGTGAACCCCTGCCGGCAAGCACCTATGGAAATGCCTAACTCGCAGTGTCTATGTAACGTTTAACTTGGTGTGAGAAACTAGGCCAGTCCTAAGCCTCGGAAAAGCCACCCCTAGAGTATGAAAACCTGCTACGGTCCAGCGACGTCCCCGACTATCTTTAGACTGACGTCAGCCTCCGAAAGTCACGCCTGTGGCACAGCCCACATGCACAGAGGCCCCGTTTTTCGCAAAGCTTTTCTGCACACGCACATGGTCGGGCCGAGATGGGGGCAAAACGCCAGCGTGTTTGTATTCAGTACGTGAATAAGGCACCTCAATTTTTATTAATGTTGCGCTATGAGACCCCCTGCGCTTGCGGGGCAACCCTTCGAGTTACGCTACATCTGCGCAAGCGCAGTTCCATGGCCAGTGCCACCGCCTTAACATGACGTCAGAGATCAGTTGAGAGGCCTCCTCTTGGAGTTTATTGGGACGGTGACATCACAACGCTGTAGGCACCGTCGCGATTGAAGTTTGGCAAGACAATCGCATAACATTGCTGCCCGAGCACTTTCACGTAAAAAATAATAGACCTGTATAGACGCTTTCCGCACGCGCCATTGCGGACCTTCTTTTGTCTTACCGAGAGGCCGAGCCACTGAAGCAGGCGTTGACCAGCTTCCACAAGGGACAATTCTGGGGAGAAAGACACAGTGGAATCTAAAATGGCGATGATAACCTCTCTTTTTGTGGTAATGATGAAGGGATGTAAACACAATTAGAGGGAAATGAACGTGTAAATGAACTTGCAGAAAGAATGACTACTGTTGAAGGTAAAATTGCGTCAACGAAAGCGTCCCAAAGAGACGCCGCTGCATGCAATGTTGAATCCAGTAAAATTGCAATGGAGCTGTCCAAAGTAAATGCACGTTGTGATGACGCTGAAAACAGACTAAGGCGGTCAAATTTGCTTTTTCTCGGTGTACCAGACTTGCCGACGGAAAACTGGAAGCAGTCTGAGGAAAACGTAGTTAAATTCTACTCTGAAACTATAGACATTCATATCGAAACCAGTAATGTAGAACGTGCACACCGTCTGGGTAAGTTTTCGACAAACAAATGTCGACCCATAATTGTTAAGTTCGCACATTTCAAAGACAAGCAAACCATTTTATCTTCAAGTTCTAAACTAAAAGATACGAATTTCGCAGTGCGTGAAGACTTCACGGAAAAGGTTCGTTTCGCACGCAATCAGCTGTTTCTTTTTGGGCAGGCTAAAGGAATGATGCTTAAGATCCGTTTTGATAAGCTATATGCTAATAACACATGCTAATACTACGATACAGTAGATGAAACTGTCAAAAAATTGCATAGATAACGACGAAAGACCGGGAATAATTCACGCAATACTGCTAGCGTTACGATAAAAGAAACTACTGTTCATTCTGTCACCTTCACGAACATACGCAGCCTCATGCCAAAACGTGATGAAATATATAGTTATATTGTCACGAATTAAGGCGACGAGAACGCGAAGATTGAACTGAAAATAAAGGTTTAATGGGCGAACTTGTGCCAACCAAAAATAAGTAACGAAAGAGCGTCGAGGCAGCAGAAAAGCAGGCGGCGATTCGGCGACGAATCAGAGAGCGCGAGCGAGACTGACTCGACAAGGTCGCGGGTAGCTGCTTATCTACCGTGCGTCACTATCTCGAAAGTTCGGCAAAGAAGGCTCGAGTGTCGCGCGCTTGGAGCGTGGATGAACTGGCACTTTCGAGAACAACAAAGCAGGTGGAAAGTTACGTCTGGAGCGAGAATGAATGCGAATCTTCCAGATGCCGGTGACCGAGCGTTGCTTTCTCAGCCCTGCGGGCGGCAATATCAACGATAACAACTCTGACATCGTCATCCTAACTGAAACGTGGCTGAAACCGGATATTAATGATAGCGAAGTTTTTCCGCTTGAAATGCAGTTTGAGGTTTATCGATGCGATAGGAGTACGCAACGGGGAGGGGGAGTCCTTATCGCAATAAAAAAAAAGTATTTCATCGTTTCGAATTATTATTAACACTGGACTTGAGGTGGTGTTTATTTCTGTTACTTCGTCGTTCGTTAAAACGGTTATTGGTGTTTGTTATAGGGCGCCGCCTAGTGACACTGCATTTTCAACTGACCTATATGCCGTTTTGTTCGAAATCCAGAAACGTTATCCGAAGGCCAATATTTTTCTATTTAGGAGATTTTAATTTTCCGACCATTGACTGGGAACGGCTGCTTACGACGGGCCCAAACGAGGCCGGACAATTTCTTGATGTGTGCCTAAACTATAACTTCACCCAAGTTATTAATCAGCCTACTCGAGGTGGAAACATCCTTGACCTAGTACTAACAACCTGTCCTGATCTTGTAAAATCTGTTAATTATGTCAAAGGTCTCAGTGACCACAACTTGTTGCACACTGAATTGTCTTGAATTGTCCTTTCCTACTATTACTAAACACCCAACCTCGAAGACAATACGTGACTACAAGAGAGCAAATTATGTAGCTATTAACGAAAATTTGGACTCCTTTCTTTGAGACCTATGCCTTTTTCTCTAGGTCTATCGAAGAGAACTGGCAATTGTTTAAAAGTAAATTGAATAACCTTGTTGATGCGTTTGTGCCGCTTGTACGAATATGTGGTGATAGTGGTAACCCATGGTACAATAAGTCACTTTAAGCACTGAGCAATAGGAAAAAACGCCTCTTTGCGAACGCCAAGCGGAAAAACACAGATTCTGCATGGGATGCCTATAATGTTTGTCTGAAAACATATAAAAGTGCTCTTCACTCATCAAAAAAAAAAAGTTCTCCTTTGAGGACCTTCCATTGATGTTACGAGATAACCCCAAAAAGTTCTGGAAAATCATATCCCCCCAAAACAATGATCGGTCTGTCCACCTGATGGATGAAAATGGAAGTCCTGTCACTGAAGCTGACGTTTCGAGTGCACTGAATGAGTATTTTTTGTCTGTTTTTACTGTTGAAACAGAAAACAACTTTCCCCTGTTATGTAATTTAGTATTTAGATCCCATGACACCTATTGAGATTTCCCCTGCTGGAATTTCGAAGCTCATCGAAAGACTTAAACCCACTTCTTCTTGTGGGCCAGATAATATCCGCTCAAAAATGTTTGCTAACACAAAAATCATTTCAAGCGCGTACCTCCACTTACTATTTGCGCAATCAATGTCCCAATCACGTCTTCCGGCAGATTGGAAATTAGGCAGAGTTGTTCCGGTTTTTAAAGCTGGCATTCGATCCTTGGTTTCGAACTATCGCCCGATATCATTAACCTGCTTATCATAAAAACTCCTAGAACATGTTTTATTCTCGCACATTGCGTCGCGTCTGGAATGTAACAATATATTTTATAACCATCAACATGGATTTCGGAAAGGGTACTCCTGTGAGACACAACTTCTGGAATTCACCCATGATCTTCATATTAACCTTCAAGCGCGTATCCAGACTGATGCCGTATTTCTGGATTTTGCAAAAGCATTTGACAGGGTTCCTCACAATCGTCTCATCGCCAAACTCTCATGCCTTAATATTGACCCACTGGTTCTGTCTTGGATTCGAGAATTCCTTTCTTCACGCTCGCAATTTACATCCGTTAACAATCATGAATCTAACACAATACCAGTGACATCAGGAGTTCCCCAGGGATTAGTGCTTGGACCTTTACTTTTTTTAATATTTATTAATGATCTCCCTGTATCTGTCCTTTCCACCATTCGGCTTTTTGCCGACGACTGTGTACTATACCATACAATTGTTAATCAGAATGACCACTATGTGCTACAAAGCGATTTAAACAAAGTTAGCACATGGTGTGATAACTGGCTTATGTCACTGAATAAATCAAAATGTAAATTAATTCGCTTTACTCGTAAACAATCATTACCAGTATTTTCATACTCAATAGGAAACGATCCGATTGAGGCTGTAGACTCCTATAAATACCTCGGTGTTACAATGACAGCTAACCTTACCTGGTCTGACCACACTGAAAACATTACAGCTAAAGCATCCCGAACTCTGGGTTACATTAGGCGCAACCTAAAAGCCTCTCCATCTCATGTAAAGAAAATGGCATATACGAGGGGCTTTCATAAAGTTCGTATTATCGGCACAAAAAGTTTAAAAAAACGAAACAAAACAGGCATCAACATGAGCGCGCGTCCCTCTAGTTTCCGCATATTTAAACATCGCATAGCGAAAGTAGCGCTTAACGCCGCTACGGTGTCGAAACAAAAATGGCACCGCCCGTCGGTGCCAAGCAGATGCAGTGATCGGTTTTTTCCATTTGAAGGGACGCAATGCCAAGGATATTCATTCCAAGTTGAGAGCGTTGTCCGGGGATAACGCCCCAGTTTATGACACTTTGGTTAAATGGCGCAGACTTTTCCAGTGTGGCCAAATAAGAGGAAAGCATTTCAATGACGACGACCAAGTGATTGCTGAAGTGGAGCGATTTCTGAACACTCGAAACGAGAAGTTCTACAACAATGGCCTCCGGCATGTGATCCATCGCTGGAAAAAGTGGGCATACCTTTTGGTGGCGAACATATAGAGAAAATCTTAACTCCTACTCGAGTTTGATTGCTGAAAAGTCTCTATTCCTTCGGGACAATGATACGAACTTTATGAACGCCCCTCGTAACACATACCTAAGGTCAAAACTAGAATATGCGGCATCGGTTTGGAACCCTCATCAGATCTACCTTATTAACAATCTAGAATCAGTTCAGAACCGGGCAGCGAGATTTATCTAGTCCGACTATGACCGCACCACCAGCGTATCTGCTCTAAAAAATCAACTGAATCTTCCACCATTACAAGTCCGCCGTAAAATTGCACGCCTTTCAGCCCTTCACAAAATTTACTCTTATCATCCTACGCTTCGTGACGCCCTACTGCGTTCTCCCCTCCGATCATTGACCCGACAAGGAAATTCTCGAACAATCGCCCGCTTATCTGGTAGCACGAACGCATTCAACCACTCTTTCTTTCCCCAGACAATTGTCGACTGGAACAACCTGCCTGATGCCATCGTAACAATTGAAAACTCTGACGCATTCAAAACTAAATTATCGAGATTATTTGATTAAACAGCAAGGGTTAATCTTGAAATGTGTTTATTGTGCCTAATGTGTTTTTTTTTTGTGCTTTTATGCGAACTCGTGTTAATGTGTGTATATTTATTTTACCTTGTTTGTGTAATCATTGCATGAAACTTATCCATGCAGCCCCCTCCTTAAGTAATGCTCCCACGAGAGCCTTTTAAGGGTATATGAATAAACAAAAACGGAAGGTTGGTTATGGCGGCCCCAATGCACAGCTGCTGGAAGGCGTCTATAAGGGATGTGCCCCTTTTGTGTACTGTTTGTGCGTGTAACGATTGTGCCGCATTATATAATATAATTTGGTTATTTACTGGACCAGAACCCCATTTATTTATGTTTTCCAGCGGAACAGTTTAACGTTTTTGTTTCGCGGAACTACTTTAAATCCCTCTATATTTGGTGTGTTGTGTATACCGTCAGATTCCTACGTGATAGGAGACCATATGTTGCGCACCAGACCTTGTCAAGCCAACAACTCTTGGCTTTTTTCTGCCCCCTGGAATCTGTAAATGTATAGATGCAAATGCACTTCTTGACTATGTATGGGCGCAGAAATAAACACGTGAAAATGGCGACGATGGTGATATAACAAAAAAAACGTCCCTCCTGGTTTTCGAATATACCATTACTTTGTGACGGAGAGTGTGCTGTGGCAAGCGAAAGCACCCTCAGGTCGGACCACACACAACTGCGGCGCTACTGGTGACCGCATGTTTACGCGTTTTGTGGCCACCGAAGAAATGTGGACCTTGCAGCGGGATGGAGAGAGGCTCCAGGCGCTGACTCTGGGGCTCCGGATAAGGGGTCCGCTGCTCGAGCATAAGAGACGACCGACCGTCTGACCTGCGGCCAGATCTCAGTGAGCGCTGCGAACACCGAGAGATCAGCAGCCATGGTGTTCAAGTTCCTAGTCTGCCTGGCCATCGGTGAGCGTCATCATCCAACAGCACTTCTAGACGGTTCTTCAAGTGCCGTACAACGCGATCTTGCAAGTTGAAGTTTGAGACAGTTGACGACTGCCGAAAATAATTGTGCTTGTGGGGATATTTATACAGCGTGTAGTTGGTCAGCCATTTAAAGTTGCGACGAGTCACTCGCTGTAGATGAGCAATTTAGCCAGTGCAGTACAACTGCTAGCCTGGGGCACCACGTGCACCACGCAGTAGTGATACACGACCGCACGCCGGTACGATGCTCATCCAGATCGAAACGGGCAGGGGTGGGGATTGAACCCAGGATCCCTGGGTTCTGCAGCGCGAGCTTTCGCTCCACGTACTCCGAGCTGGTGTGCGCTAGCCCACTCGGCCACCGATCCCTCGACGACTGTCGAGAAAGCGGCTGTCCGCATGTCGCATGAGAACGTAGGTGCGGCTGCAGCGTTATCGCAACAGTCACAGGGGTCGCCACGAACGCAGTAGCTAGTGCACTTTTCAGAAATGTGTCAAATTAGGCGAAAACCAGGAATAACAAGATGCCGAACGGGAAGAACACACGAACGGAAAGGATTGACATTTACACTGGGGTACCTACAAAGAAAACCAGAATATATAGTCTCCAAAAGATTTACAGACGATGAACCTTCTTATTGTAAGTTAAATATCTAACATCCCTTCACAAAGGCGTCATGGCCCCGTAGGATTGCTTGTGCATTTGACACTTCTTCGTCTTTTAGTACAGCTAATAGGGTGTTTTCGTAGATCGTTTTCGCCGTCCCGCAACGCTCTCCGTAACCCGCTACGATACCCTGAACCCTAGTCAAGGCCATCGGCGCGCAGGCGTAGTAGAGGCTTCTTCGTTGCGGAGGGCTTAGTGGAGGGGGAAACGCGGTCTACGAAAACTCCCTAATAGGGAGTTTTCGTAGACCGTTTTCCCTGCTCCGCTACGCTCCCCGCATCGGAGGAGACACCGCTAGCGCGCATGCGCGCCGCTGACCTTCACTGTGGAGTTCCGGGTATCGTAGCGGGTTGCGGAGAGCATTGCGGGCCGCCGAAAACGATCTACGAAAACACATTATTGTAAATAATTCCGGATTGCGCAGCGAAAATGCAAGAACGGTCTACGAAAATTCTCTAATGAGAACGCCGATTCGTAAGTAGTCCAGCTAATGTCCATGCAATTGTTAAAAAAAAAAGGCTTCCTTCTTTAGCTATGGAGAGCACAAGACCATCGCATCATGGTACCGGTCACCATTCTGATTGGCCTAAAAATATTTAAAAATAAAACACCGATGATTGGTGCCCTATTTGAGTCGTGAACATGCATTCACTCAGGAACGTCCTAAACTGCAGGATTTACCTTGAGGAGTTTATAAGATAAAATCTGGTGGTGAGAAATAGGATTAGCTAGTTCTTTAGTTAAGTTAGCGCTTTCTGGTGCGTCAACAGCAAAGGCTACGACAGATCAATGCAATAGAATATTTAGTTCTTGTGATGCAGACTGCTGCCTGGGCATAGCCTCCTCTATACTCACAAAGCCTGGCAGTTCGACGACGGAGTCATGGAGTACCTGGGGGGCTATGTTGCGCTTTTTGGACTCCCAGGAGACTAGGGAGAAGGAAGTGACGTCAACAACGCAGCAAATGCAGATTGGATGTTGATTTTGTTTTCTTCTGTCAACATCCAATCTGCGTTTGCTCTAGTCGTTGACGTCACTTCCTTCTTCCAAGTCTCCTGGGAGTCCAAAAAGCGCAACATAGCACCCCTGGTCGCAGATTGGGAGCGCGAGGATCTGGTAGCACAGAGCATCAAAGAGCAATTTCTCGGGATGGATGGATGGATGGATGAATACGGCTGAGCCCTTTGGATCGGGCGGTAGCGTACGCCACCTAGCCATTTTGTCTTACCATTTAAGCTTAGAATATTGGAACCTGGACGCCAGCGCACAGATTTTGCAGCGGCGAGGACCCGAAACACACTTGTTCGCTCGGGAGAAGTGTGTTTCGGCGTCTCGCCGCAGCGGGGCGCCAGTCACGTGGCTCTCCTCTCATCCGTTGTCTGCCGCTCCAACTTTTTCATTTCGGCGGCCGCTTCTCGTGGCGATCTATACCAGGCTTTCTCAGTATATAGGAGGCAATGGCGGGAGTCGTTGGGACGATACAAACAAGGGTCACGTGATCTGCAAAGCAGGAGTCACACTGCTCAAACAAATCACACGGTATTTCCTGCAGACACGAGGGGAGACTTATCTGGGGACACGGCTCAGTGATGTTCGAAGAACGTTTGCTTCGTACATATGCCTAACATCTCTGCAGACTGCTTTTTTGCGAGACAAATGTTTCAGGAGCGTCGGAAGAAACACGCCTCAGAGTTTCCAGTGTCTTTTGTATGAAGCGGTGTGACCGCAACTTAAAGGGGCCCTGCAAAACGTTTCTGGCAATTTGTTGAATTTGCGTCGCGTTCGCTCGAGCTATTGTGCGGGACTATAGCAACACATGAAAAATATAATAAAGAAGCAATCTTATGTATCTTTAACATAATGCGTGGAAGAAGGTCAGAATTTTAAGCAGATTTTCTATTGTTGATGACCGAAACGACAATAGCGCGCAACAGCCATGCGCAATCTTGCTAATTGTCGGAATAGACTGATCTCATCCTCCAGTTTGGCTACGCCACCGCTGCCGCAATCCGTTGAGGGAACCTAAAGGCCGGTTCAGACACTTGCGTTTGAGTGCGTTTGACTGCGTTGCGTTGAGAATTGAAAGCGAGTCACTGGCACATCTGAGCTTCGTACAAAGCGTGGAATCCAATTCAAGGAATCATCTTGGCACGCGATATAAGCAGCAGGGATGTCTTGGTTTCTCGCAGCCGCAACGCAGTCAAACGCAGTCAAATGCAACTGTCTGACCCAGGTGGTGTCTCGTGAACTACCACATGCAACCTCTGAACTAAAGTTATGGCGGCTTCATGCATGCACCGAACGCTTGGTGAGATCGGTCTATTAACATCAATGCAGTTATGAAGATGCGAACGCCACACCGATTTACGGATGTTTAATGAAAAACTTTGAGTGAGAATCACGCGCTTGGAAGGACGAGAAGGAGTCACGTGCGCCTATTCAGCCAGTCCTGTCTCTAGAATTCTATGTTGTCATTATCCGACGCTCAAGACCAATGTCGTCACTGATTGTTCGTGTTTGACACTGATATAGGCGTGCCCTTCGAAGCAGCATTTGGTTTTCTATGTCGCTTTGCAGTGCTGAGGTCACACCGCTTATACATCATGCAAAAGAGAGCCTGCATACAGATTCAAACGCGAGTCCCCGCGAGATCCGAGCTTCGAATACCGCGTGGCAATGAATTCAAAGAGAAACTTGGCGCTCGGCTTTCGAACCACGGATGTGGCGGTGACTCGTGTTTGTAGACTGTTTTCTACATGATGTATGAGATGTATGTACCCCGGCTTTAAGGAATGGCTTGGGCTTGACCTTTGCCCTACTGAAAAAAATTATATGAATTTATTTCTGATATGTTTATTGGACACATTTTTCATATCAGAAGTTATTATTTCATATCAGTTTCATACGCTGCATATCAGTTACACTAGGCTAGGTGGCGCTAGGTACCGCCCAATTCATGTGCTAAAAAAATATTTTTATTTACTCACGCCATGTAGATACATCAAGCATACCACTGGCATCAGCTGAACATATACATTGAGCGCATACTCATACACGGCACAGCAAACATGAATACAACATGCACACCCAATAACTACTTCCGATCTCTGGGCTTCCGCCTTTTATACAGGTCGTTTTGCAAGTACGGAGTGTTTCGGTGACCACCTAAGCAATAAATATTATTCTCAACATGTTGGATTTTTTTTTCAGTAATGTCATACCTCTGAGAGTATTTTGAACGGCTCAGGGGATGAATCTCTTAATAAAACGTAAACGCTCATGCCGTAGGTATTTGAAAGCCAGTAAATTAAGCCGCTCCTCTGCGGTTCCAAGCCACGTGTTTGTTTTCCCGCACGGCACGTCGTATACGAAAAACAAATTATATGAATTAATTTCTGATATGTTTATTGGACAGATTCATATCAGTTGGCAAATGTTGCATATCAGTTCTTATATGTCGCAGATCAGTTTTTGGGTATCTCATATCAGTTTCATATATCGCATATCAGTCTTTGGATATTTCATATCAGTTTTATATGTCGCATATCAGTTTTTGGATATTTCATATCAGTTCTTATATAGGTTCATATAATTTTTTTTCAGTAGGGGGGGGGGGGGCGGAACAAATAATATTAAAGGATCAGGGGTGAAAACTTACACGTAGGTTAGACGTGCTGGTCCGCTGTCGCTTTAGATCGATGCGCGAGTATTCGTGTCACTAACGTGCCACGAACGTAGGCCTGGCGCCTGTCCTGGGCCAGCCCGATCCGGAGGTGTGCAACCTTCCGGCGGACACGGGCCCTTGCCGTGCAAGGATGCCGCGCTGGTACTTCAACAGCGAGACCAGGGAGTGCGAGACCTTCATCTACGGTGGTTGCCGAGGCAACGCCAACAACTTCCTGACCCGCCAGCTGTGCCTGCTCACCTGCGCACTAGGTATACGATCCACACAACGACAAGCACGCCGCGAGCACTGAGAAACACGCTCATTTGCTCTTATAGGCCCGCAGTTCTCAAGTTTTGAGCAGCGCTCCAGGCTTGCAAAATAGAATATTTGGCTCGTGTTTGTGTCATTACGCTTCCCCACTACAGTTTTTATACTCCGTTCCATTCGAAGTGCCAGCATAGCAGACGCTACAAGAGCGAGTTCCGAGCTTTCAGTGTCCCTGCCAAGCACGTGCGCTCGTGCAGTGCGAGCATTGTTCGGGGGAACGCGCTTTTGCAAGTAGCCTTGGCTTCGCTATCACGTAAAGTGAAACGTACGTGCTCGCGGAAGCATGAAAGAAAGCAATGCAAATATTAAAGCTGAAAGGATGTTTAATGGGACGCTGCAGCCGCGAGCTGCATAACTCTTTTTTTTTTATTTTAATTTTCTTCAAATTTTTGTTATCGCACATTTACAGATGCCGACAGACGCTTGTATTCGAACGTGGCACGTGCAAAATCGAACGTTGCAGAGCCACCTGGATGGTGCAGCCATCATAACATGGTCGCGTCTTGCGAACGCGCTCGCGCCCCCTGCCCCAGAGCAACGGGTCCATAGGGGGACCAGCAGAAATATTCTTCAGCCTGGCGGAAATTCCTCCTCGCCCTCTTTTTTAGGGGCGAAGCTCCTTAGGGGCTAGCCATGTCCGTATGTCCGTCTGCCGTCGGGTGCTCGTGCTCCTGCTCATCAGCTCACGAGCAGGAGCACGAGCACCCGACTGCTGGTCCCCCTTTAAGGCCATTCGAACTTGCGTTTGCTTAGGACCGAGCCCTCGTGATATCTTACGACCAGTCAGTCAGTAAATGTTTTATTATCAGGTAAAATCGTGGCTGCTTGATAGATATCATCCAGCCTTACGACGAGCGAGAGTTCAGTTTCAGGGGCACCTTTGTTTGTTTGGTTTTTGCACGCTGTTCACCCATTTGTCATCATGAACCAACTAGCCCAGATCGTCACCCTAATTCATCCATGAGCTGGCCCTGGAACTGCATTTAACTAGGGCAAAGGTTTTGCAGCATTTGCGAGATCAAATGTATGTACCGTCTATGATAAATTGTCGTTTATAACAGTGTCAAAAGGTTTTTTTTTTTTTTTAATGATGCGCGAAAAAAACAAGAAATATGCGGAAACAAGTGTTTCATGGCTACGCCATATATTGCTGCAGTATGTTGCCTGGTCGTAAGATGCTTTTACCGGCTTCAATGCACACGCTCATATGCAATCGCGAGAGTGTGAACCAGCCTTTATTCGTCCACTAATAGACCATTCCGGAAATACGCAGCGCCTCCCACCATCCTTTCGACGCACTTGGATTATCATTTTGCGATTTGAGAACGCAGAGAAAGCGGGACGATAACAAAACAAGGTCGGCTTTGTTATGTGTTCGCTCTGTTCTGAACTCGCGATGGTAAAGGAGAAGAATTACGTCCAAAATGTACGGAGCCTATACGAGCCGGCCAAAGCGTACGTGCGGAACGACCTCAGCCCCACGCCGCGCGGCGCAATGTGGGGTCGACGTGAGGACTTGCGCAATTTTCCCGCAAGGTATATTTGCCCGGTTACGCCTTACCTTAGGGACTCCATGAACGGCGACGCTGTATGTAGACTGAAACACTAACGCCGAACAAATGCGGGGCTAGAAGCAGATACACGGGACGGTAAAAGGAACCATGTACCTTAATGTCTCCGAGTGGCCAAAGGCGACGATCGTTGAACGACTGTCAATTCGTCACGCTGAGGAATCGAAATCTGTCTCAGTACAGCATCCTAATGGTTTGCTTTCAGGGTGGTACTCTGGGGTCCCGAGAAAATTGTTTGTTAGAAAGAGGCAGCCAACGCTCTGCTAAAAATCTATTCTACGTGGCCATCAGGAGGCTAAAAAAGTTGCGCCACGAGGAAGCTATAGTTCTCCACGGAATAAAATTTCCCATTGAGCCTTCCATGAGCCTCTTTTCCCAGCTTTTCATTCACCACCGCAGAGTAACTTTTTGGTTTGTTTCGTAATACCTGCGCGCGCGTCGCGACGCAGAGTCGGAACTTGACCAGACCCTGAAGACATCGCCGCCTAGGAACTGCGAGTCCCCTGCCGACCCAGGACCATGCAAGGGCTACTTCCTGCGCTGGTTCTTCAACGTGGAGACCAGCGAGTGCGAGCAGTTCGTCTACGGCGGCTGCAAGGGCAACCTCAACAACTACTACAGCAAAGAGCAGTGCGAGAGCACCTGCGCGCCTCGTACCCATAACTGTACGTGCCGCAATCGCGCTGTTGCAAGTTAAGAACAGCGAGCTCAAAATAGACCTGGAAAGGTGGAGATAACCGAGCAGAAGCTACCTGACTGGTGGCATCTGTAGAGAGAAGGAAGAATACTTTATTATTAAGGCCGGTTCCCACATACAGCAGGTAAGGCCAACTGAACTAGAAAAACTAGAAAAAGAAAAAGAACTAGAAACTGGCCTTACCTGAAGTGTGAACCAACTAGCTCAGCTCAAGCCCGTAACACACATAAAGTGCGGCGTTGTGCCGTATGTGTGGCCTTCATTGCTGTGTCGCTCCCGGAAGGTGCTCGCACCAGGTTTTGAAGAAGCTTTCTAGTCGCAATATTTTTAAGCCACTTTCAAAAGGCTTATTCCTAATCTTTTGTCTATTAGGCATATACGACCCGGTGAAATTAAAAACATTGGCTAGGTAGCGTAAGCCACCACCCAATTAAAAGGGCGACGGCGAACTATGGAGGCTACGACATGCTAGGGCCGGGTTAAGCGCAAACTTTTTAATAATAAGTTCTCCGCGAATTAAAAGAGAACTGCTAACAAAACAGTAAAAACAATTAGCACGTGCGAAACACGTGTAGGAAGAGCCTTGCGAGTTCTTCCTACACCCGCTCCTGTTATGGCTTTGTTATATGTTTAGCAATACACGTGTTTGTAGTACGACACAGGAAAAACTCCCTCCAAAGCGCTAATGAAGTGAGGCAACATTTCTAAGCCTGCTTGATTTTTCCATCAGCCACCTCTAAAGAAGAAACCAAGCAGGTTTTGAAACGTTGGGACACTTGTTTAGGGGTTTGGTTGGAGAGTTTCCTTTCTATTACTGCATAGATCCACCCAACCAGAAAGATCTCTGTCAAAGGTAATTCCGTTCCACCCTTTCTTCCTGTGTCGCGACGCTGCAGCTGCCGAGGTGCTCGGCCGGTCCCGGCACCAAGAGACCGACTTCGAGAGGGACTGCCTGCCTGAGGCCGACTCAGGACCCTGTTTCGGCTACTTCCCGAGCTGGTACTTCAACGTGGAGAGCGGCAAGTGCGAGAGCTTCACCTACGGCGGCTGCAAGGGCAACAACAACAACTACTACGTCCACGCTGACTGCGTGAAGACCTGCGAGAACTGTGAGTTCCCGGCTCACACCTGTGTCGTCACGCGGACCAATACCACCCCAGGCCTTTCCGTCCTAAACGTCATCACTATCCACGTAGCTCCGCCTATCTCGCGTCAGCATCGCCGGCAGTTGTCTCAGAACGAGCGCTACGCTATCACGCGGCGACGCCAAGGCGTCTGCCGCTTTTGGTGGCTCTGATCGAGCTTCAGTGTGTTCGCCGCGCTTGGGGTCGGGAGCCACTAGCGATGGCGTCATGCGCAGGCCTTGTCTTATAGGTGGTATTACGCGGATAGAAAGGGACGAGAGAAATAGAGAGAGGGAACAAAGATCAGAGAAGCCAAAAAATAGCTTACTTGAATACCAGCTGAACGTAGAGGAGAAAACAAAGAACCAAACTGCTGGTTCTTGTTTTCTCCTCTCCTTCGCTTTTCCTCTGCGTTCAGCTGGTATTCAAGAAAACATGCCAAACCGATCGGCTCAGCTCCAGGCTGTCACAAAAAATAGGACAAGAAATGGTATAGGTCTTTATGACCTCAAAATTGGGACAAACGATGAAAACCTACATATACACGCACATCCAGCAAACGTCTAAACGAATTGAACGAAGATGACTCTAAGATACACTAGTCACGTTTGCCGAAATATGTCATTGCAGCGTTTTTATAACAATGTACAGGGCGTCTGATTTTAATTTGAACAGATTAAAAAAGAAAAAAAGAATGGGAATAAGACGAGTGCTGTCCTCACCATATATTTACGTTCGGCGATCATTAGACCAGGGGACATGAGGGTAAGTTGACTAATTAACTAAAGCCTTTTAATTAACTTTTAATGATTCATTTTAGGGGCTGTGTTGCAATTGCATTTTTGACGTCAATTACTATTAAAGACAGGACTCTTCTTTAATTCCAAAAAAGGTTGTTTTTTTTTTTCGCCCGATTTAAAAATTGCGAGCAAAAAGAGCGGAGAGAGCCCTGCCCACGATGACGCTTAAAGGCTGGCCTGCGGAATCGTCTTCTGCCGGGCAGAAAACCTGTCCCCAGTTTCCTTCTTTTCATTACCTTTCGCGCTCTTCTCTGCTTCTCTCCTCACAGGAGTGAGCAGCTACCCGCAGAAAAGACGAAGGTGTCCATCTTTCCGAATGGAAAGGTAGAATTAAGGGACAGTTTCCTCCTTTCTGGCTGCTTGTCGGTCTTTAAGGCCCATACACACATTTGCTTTGAAGCGGGATACCTTCAGTTGCGGCAGTCGACTGCAGAACGTTGCGGAGCCCGTCTGCGCAAAGCTTGTGTACACAGTTACGTCGAAGCGCGGTCGACCAAAGTCAATAGATTATAAGAACGCGCTTGTAGCTCACCAATAGTTAGCAAAATACACGGCAACATGGCGGCACCGAAGGAAATGCCGAAAACAATACGTAAAGAATGTTTTTCTTTTTTCATCCACGCTTCCCCGTTCCACGATCACCGCACGTCTGTGCGCCACATGAAGACATGCCAGCCATACCTTATGAGCCTTTTTAGCCGGAGTTAGCACTCGTGCAACCGCCTTCGCAATCAAGTCATGTGTTGACTAAAAAATTGCCTCGTAGTATAAACACAAAGAATGTTTAGGGTACCCCAGCCGGATGTCATGACCGACGGCAGTGTGAAGGATACAAACTTTTTGCTTTTGAGTCGCGCCCACGGTAGAAGAAATTGAAAGTAAAATTTAGGGGTTCAACGTGCCAAAGTAACGAAGGGCATCTGGCAGGCCCCACTGGAGGACTGAAGATTCATTTGGACCCCCTGGGGATCTTTTGACGCTCAAACGAAATCTCGGTTATACGACACGACGCCTTCTCCGCAATAAGCCTCCGGCGCATTGCGGGCCATAAGCCTCCGGGATTCGAACCCGCAACCTGGAGATCCGTAGGCCGGTGCCTTGCCTCGACGCCACCGAAGCGGCACGGTTAAAGAAAAGAGAACTGTTCGAACGAGGCCAGCCAAAGTGTCAAAAGTTTGTTCGGGCTTCACGCATCTCCCGCCAGGAGCACTGTCGGTTTATGGGCCTTCGCACAACCACGGTCGCGCGCCTAGCGGCCTTGTAGACGTGTACTCAAATAAGAACACCTCCTAGATTGGCTCTTATCGGCCTCTTACACGCTGCACCATCTCACGGCGTTTATCAGAAATGCGAGTGAACCTTCGCCACACTTGCCCCGCGGAGAAGTGGCGCCCGTTCAGACGCCTCTCTCATCTTCCATTGGTGGTCACGCCCAGATGTAAGCGTATATCGGGAATGCAGTCAGCATACAGAACGCTTACTTAATATTTCTTTTTATTATTTTTGTTCGAAGTGCGCATGGTTTTGCTCTTTCAATCGCAGCGCACCACAACCAGCCCTGCTTCCTCCCCAAGAAGGTGGGCCCCTGCAAGGCTGGTTTCCCCCGTTACTACTTCGACCCCAACACCGGCAAGTGCGAGCCCTTCACTTACGGCGGCTGCCAGGGCAACGCCAACAACTTCGAGACCGTCAAGGACTGCTTGCGCTCCTGCGTGGGTATGTGCTCTCCCCTCTTCCACACGCAACATAGATACACTCCCGCGCCGACCTGTGTTGGCTCAAAGTCAACAGAGAAAACCTGGTGCAAATACTTAACTAAAGACCTACTCATGTTTACAAGAAACCCGCAGCGCCCCCAGCGGACGCCACCCGATGGAGTGTGGGCAAGAAGATAGCCGTCGCCCATAAACGAACCATTGGAATGCGATGTTGTCGGCGTCGGTCTGAGTCCCCGTGCTCATTTTCGTGTTGTAATTGTTGATTCTACGTCTTCCTGGCTATGTCTGACAACTTGAGCGGCCTCAGCGAAATTACCGAGGCTCGTTACACCGCAAGACTTCGCATGAACAATGTGACATGCTGTGATATCATTCCGCGTGGACGTCGGAAAATGGTCGCGATAGAGCCAGATTCAGGCTCTATGCCATTTCGGCTCAAGAACGGGCCCAAATGATAACCACCCGATGAGCCCATATCGATAGCGAAGCCTTAATATTCGCAAGGAAGCAGCAAGACATCACCAGTAAGGTTCGTACCTAATTCTGTTCTAGCTTACTTTGCAAGAAAACACCGGCGTCAGGCACTGCGTAAAAATAAATACAGTTCACGTGGACACGAACTTGAACTCGTAACAGGTAAAGCAAACCTGCCTCGTCTGCTTTCTGCTTTTCTGTCCCTCTGTTTCTCGTTCTTCCTCCGGGGATCACCGCTGCGGGTGCTGGCCATTTGTCGCGTTCTGGCTTCCTCTTTCCCGCCTAGACGGCAAGGCCTACGCATTACGTCATCCTTAGTGGAGCCCCAACCCGCACCAAGAGGCAAAGACGCCGAAGCTCACTGTATAGCGCCAGACGTCTTGACTTTATAACGTCCCGCTCGTTGTGAGGCGCTGCATTACGCGTTGGCGGCGACGCTGACGCAAGACGGGCAGCGCTGCGCGGACCCACTACCCATGACGTTTCTGTGGGAAAGGCGCAAGCCTTGTTTTCTAGCTGCTGTCGCTTTTCTGGATATTGCCGAAGCGGAACAATGATTCCACGGAATTTTTTAAGCGCAAAAAAACGCACTCACGAACGTGTCTGGTGAACAACGCAGAACGCGGCGTGGACATCCAGAACCCGATCGAGGGCCGCACTTCCGACGACGACGTGTGCAAGCGGCCGGCCAAGACCGGAATGTGCGCCGGCTACTTCCCCCGCTGGTTCTTCAACACGAAGACCGGCAAGTGCGAGGAGTTCGTCTACGGCGGCTGCCAGAGCAACGGCAATAACTTCGTCACCCTCGAGCAGTGCCAGTACACGTGCCCCAACACCACGCGGACGGGTGTGTATAACCAAACCACTTGTACAAACTAGGGTGCCTCGACCTCCTTCTGTTTAGGGTGATCCCACCCTTTGTGGTACCTCTCTCTCTCTCTCTGTAGCACTAGCTGCAGTGTCAGCGTAGGGGTGAACGGCAACGCACGGTGAACCGAGTATGTACTCCGTTCGGCCTCAAAGGGATAGTGAACCCAAATTTGGACCTCAAAAAAGGCTGGAGTCACAGGCGGGTCGCTGCGAAACCCCAAAACATCGCTCATAAAGAGATCTCTTTAACAGTTTTTGCCGTCGGTTGTAACTGAATGCTCAACTCGTCAAATATAAGTGACATGGCTCTTCAATCGCTGCAAAAGAAAGTTTAGAACTGCTGTAAATGCCGCTAGAAGACTGACTGTGAAAAAAAGGCACATTAAGTCTGTCCCGATGTAGTTGAAGAAATTAATCAAATACTTCCTAAATAAACTAGTACATCTAAAAGGAATAGGTGACTTCTCTTTTTCGGTAACGAGCCCAAGACGGATTTCCCCGCACTGGTGTCTTCTCGAAGGATGAATGACGACACTGATAACGAAGCCTGTGTTCCGCGCAGTTCTTGGGGGACACGGCAACGATACCTGCAGTCCTGCCCAAGAAGGTGGGCCCCTGCAGGGCGCACATGCCTCGTTACTACTTCGACGTCACCACCGGCAAGTGCGAGCAGTTCATTTACGGCGGATGCGACCGCAATGCCAACAACTTCAACACTTGACGCAGTGCCAGAGGATGTGCAAAGGTAGGCGAACAACCCCCCCCCCCCAAACCACACACACACACACACAAACACAGCCCCGTAAAGCCCCAGTCACACTGCTCAGATATCATACAAGAGACGCGGTTTTCGCTGCATACATGATAACGGCTGGCGCACACCACCTCGGAGCACGTGGAGCGAAAGCTCGCGCTGCAGAACTCAGGGATCCTGGGTTCAATCCCCACCCCTGCCCGTTTCGATCTGGATGAGCATCGTACCGGCGTGCGGTCGTGTATCACTACTGCGTGGTGCACGTTAAAGACCCCAGGCTAGCGGTTGTACTGCACTGGCTAAATTGCTCATCTACAGCTGGGAGACTCGTCGCCCGTTGAGGCAGACCAAGTTCTAGGCTGTATAAACATACACACAGCCCAATTTTTACATGATAACGGAAAGCATGTTCGAAGATACTTAATCTCTGCGGACAATTTGTATAACCAATCTGACCGTCATAGGCCTCGGACAGTGTTTGCACACTGGTTTTTGCATGAGCAGTGTGACCCCGGCTTCACGGGACACTTACGCGAATTCTCGGAAGAAGAGTGCACGCGACCTGGGCCGGCTTGCTAGAACAGCGTCTCAGCTGAGACTGTGTGAAAGAGAGCACTGCAAAGGCTGGGGCGCGCGAGCGTCTTGGGACGCGCCTTGAGTCCCGCTCAGCTCGTGCGTCCTCTTTGGCAAAGCTTTCTTTCCCGGTCTCAGCTGAGACGCTGTTTCTAGCAAGTCGGCCCTGGTTTTATACTCTGGTTACGAGGCACCCTTCACCGCAGTTAAGGGTCACCCTAGTTGCACGTGCCTGTGTAACTAGGGTACAAGACTGACATAGTCTAAACTTCAATTAAACTAACTCGCTCGACCGGACCCTGGAGCGAAGGAAATAAGCAACGGACAAACACAAAACTCCAGAAATGCTGTTTTGTACATGTCCGTTCTTTTTTTTTTTTTTTTTTGCTTTTTAAGGTGTTCAATCTTTTCAGACCTGCTTTTACAGCTCTGTGACTTTTACCTACTTGTACACTATTTTGTATTTTTTGCACTATATAAAAAATCTCGCATCCGACGGAAATGTCAACTGCACGTTCCACGCAAGTGTAAAAAAGAGATAACCTCAGTGCCGCGCACTTTCTTGGACTCTAAAATGAACATTGTTGAAGCCGCAGATTTCACGAGAAAGCAGCAGCTTTTTCGAGGAAGACCTTGAATATACAAATTTGTTGTTGTTGTTTTTTTTTTGTTTTTAAGAAGCCAGGTATTCCAGCGACATTTCGGGTTTCATCTCTCGGCAACCGGGAGTTTTCTTTTCGAATTAAATTCCAACAAGCTCTAACCATACCCTCGGGATTTGTGTGGATTTTCGTCGCATTAACATGCAACTGCAACTCAGGCACAAAGTCGACTCTAAATGGCTACCTCTTTCCTTCCTGGAGTTAGACCCTACGCGTATCGTCAAAGAATATGCACTCTGAGGAGTTCCTATGGTGGCCGGTAACGTATAAAAAAACAGAAATCCCTCTTCACTGAGTCAGTTCATTCAAACGGGAAGGGCGAGCTCCATGCACGCAATCTCAGCCGCAGAACAGCATCCATTCCCTTGCCTATCCGCTGGAGCATGATACTGATCACCCTCCCCGCTGCTGCTGGGCTAACTAA